>JAVRKA010001136.1:0-25007 GCA_034508555.1 Venustoraphidia nigricollis | reverse complement strand
CCGATAGGCATTTCAAATATAGGTGCTGATAGGCATTTCAGATGTAGTTTCCGATAGGCATTCCAAAATAGGTGCCGATAGGCATTTTAGATATAGATACCGATAGGCATTTCAGATATAGTTGCTGATTGGCATTTTAAAAATAGGTGCCGATAGGCATTTCAGATATAGAAGCCGATAATCATTTCAAATATAGGTGCCGATAGGCATTCTAGATATGTGTTGCCGATAGGCATTTCAAATATAGGTGCTGATAGGCATTTCAGATGTAGTTTCCGATAGGCATTTCAAAAATAGTTGACGATAGGCATTTCAGATATAGGTGCCGAGAGGCATTTCAGATATAGTTGCCGATTGGCATTTTTAAAAATAGGTGCCGATAGGCATTTCAGATATAAAAGCCGATAGGCATTTTAAATATAGGTGCCGATAGGCATTTCAGATATGATTCCCGATAGGCATTTCAAATATAGGTGCTGATAGGCATTCCAGATGTAGTTTCCGATAGGCATTTCAAAAATTGGTGCCGATAGGCATTTCAGATATAGGTGCCGATAGGCATTTCAGATATAGTTGCCGATTGACATTTTAAAAACAGGTGCCGATAGGCATTTCAGATATAGAAGCCGATAGGTATTTCAAATATAGGTGTCGATAGGCATTTCAGATATGGTTGCCGATAGGCATTTCAAATATAGGAGCAGATAGGCATTTCAGATGTAGTTTCCGAAAGGCATTTCAAAAATAGGTGCCGATAGGCATTTTAGATATAGGTGCCGATAGGCATTTCAGATATAGTTGCCGATTGGCATTTTAAAAATAGGTGCCGATAGGCGTTTCAGATATAGAAGCCGATAGGCATTTCAAATATAAGTGCCGATAGGCATTCCCGATATGGTTGCCGACAGGCATTTCAAATATAAGTGCTGATAGGCATTTCAGATGTAGTTTCCGATAGGCATTTCAAAAATAGGTACCGATAGGCATTTCAGATATAGGTGCCGATAGGCATTTCAGATATAGTTGCCAATTGGCATTAGAAATAGGTGTCGATAGGCATTTCAGATATAGAAGCCGATAGGCATTTCAAATATAGGTGCCGATAGGCATTCCAGATATGGTTGCCGATAGGCATTTCAAATATAGGTGCTGATAGGCATTTCAGATGTAGTTTCCGATATGCATTTCAAAAATTGGTACCGATAGGCATTTTAGATATAGGTGCCGATAGGCAATTCAGATATAGTTGCCGATTGGCATTTTAAAAATAGGTGCCGATAGGCATTTTCAGATATAGAAGCCGATAGGTATTTCAAATATAGGTGTCGATAGGCATTTCAGATATGTTGGCCGATAGGCATTTCAATTATAGGTGCTGATAGGAATTTCAGATGTAGTTTCCGATAGGCATTTCAAAAATAGGTGCCGATAGGCATTTCAGATATAGGTGCCGATAGGCATTTCAGATATAGTTGCCGATTGGCATTTTAAAAATAGGTGCCGATAGGAATTTCAGATATAGAAGCCGATACGCATTTCTAATATAGGTGCCGATAGGCATTTCTGTTATGGTTGCCGATAGGAATTTCAAATATAGGTGCTGATAAGCATTTCAGATGTAGTTTCCGATAGGCATTTCAAAAATAGGTGCCGATAGGCATTTTAGATATAGGTGCCGATAGGCATTTCAGATATAGTTGCGGATTGGCATTTTAAAAATAGGTGCCGATAGGCATTTCAGATATAGAAGCCGATAGGTATTTCAAATATAGGTGTCGATAGGCATTTCAAATATGGTTGCCGATAGGCATTTTAAATATAGGTGCTGATAGGCATTTCAGATGTAGTTTCCGATAGGCATTTCAAAAATAGGTGCCGATAGGCATTTCAGATATAGTTGCCGATTGGCATTTTAAAAATAGGTGTCGATTGGCATTTCAGATATAGAAGCCGATAGGCATTTCAAATATAGGTGCCGATAGGCATTCAGATATGGTTGCCGATAGGCATTTCAAATATAGGTGCTGATAGGCATTCCAGATGTAGTTTCCGATAGGCATTTCAAAAATTGGTGCCGATAGGCATTTCAGATATAGGTGCCGATAGGCATTTCAGATATAGTTACCGATTGGCATTTTAAAAATAGGTGCCGATAGGCATTACAGATATAGAAGCCGATAGGTATTTCAAATATAGGTGTCGATAGGCATTTCAGATATGGTTGCCGATAGGCATTTCAAATATAGGTGCTGATAGGCATTTCAGATGTAGTTTCCGATAGGCATTTCAAAAATATGTGCCGATAGGCATTTCAGATATAGGTGCCGATAGGCATTTCAGATATAGTTGCCGATTGGCATTTTGAAAATAAGTGCCGATAGGCATTTCAGATATAGAAGCCGATAGGCATTTCAAATATAGGTGCCGATAGGCATTCCAGATATGGTTGCCGATAGGCATTTCAAATATAGGTGCTGATAGGCATTTCAGATGTAGTTTCCGATAGGCATTTCAAAGATAGGTGCCGATAGGCATTTCAGATATAGGTGCCGATAGGCATTTCAGATATAGTTGCCGATTGGCATTTTAAAAATAGGTGCCGATAGGCATTTCAGATATAGAAGCCGATAGGCATTTCAAATATAGGTGCCGATAAGCATTCCAGATATGTTTGCCGATAGGCATTTCAAATATAGGTGCTGATAAGCATTCAAGATATGGTTGCCGATAGGCATTTCAAATATAGGTGCTGATAGGCATTTCAGATGTAGTTTCCGAAAGGCATTTCAAAAATAGGTGCCGATAGGCAATTCAGATATAGGTGCCGATAGGCATTTCAGATATAGTTGCCGATTGGCATTTTAAGAATAGGTGTCGATAGGCATTTCAGATATAGAAGCCGATAGGCATTTCAAATATAGGTGCCGATAGGCATTCAAGATATGGTTGCCGATAGGCATTTCAAATATAGGTGCTGATAGGCATTCCAGATGTAGTTTCCGATAGGCATTTCAAAAATTGGTGCCGATAGGCATTTCAGATATAGGTGCCGATAGGCATTTCAGATATAGAAGCCGATAGGTATTTCAAATATAGTTGCCGATTGGCATTTTAAGAATAGGTGTCGATAGACATTTCAGATATAGAAGCCGATAGGCATTTCAAATATAGGTGCCGATAGGCATTCCAGATATGGTTTCCGATAGGCATTTCAAATATAGGTGCTGATAGGCATTTCAGATGTAGTTTCCGATAGGCATTTCAAAAATTGGTGCCGATAGGCATTTCAGATTTAGTTGCCGATTGGCATTTTAAAAATAGGTGCCGATAGGCATTTCAGATATAGAAGCCGATAGGTATTTCAAATATAGGTGTCGATAGGCATTTCAGATATGGTTGCCGATAGACATTTCAAATATAGGTGCTGATAGGCATTTCAGATGTAGTTTCCGATAGGCATTCCAAAAATAGGGGCCGATAGGCATTTGAGATATAGGTGCCGATAGGCATTTCAGATATAGTTGCCGATTGGAATTTTAAAAATAGGTGCCGATAGGCATTTCAGATATAGGTGCCGATAGGCATTTCAGATATAGTTGCCGATTGGCATTTTAAAAATAGGTGTCAATAGGCATTTCAGATATAAAAGCCGATAGGCATTTCAAATATAGGTGCTGATAGGCATTCCAGATATGGTTGCCGATAGGCATTTCAAATATAGGTGCTGATCGGCATTCCAGATGTAGTTTCCGATAGGCATTTCAAAAATTGGTGCCGATAGGCATTTCAGATATAGGTGCCGATAGGCAATTCAGATATGGTTGCCGATAGGCATTTCAAATATAGGTGCTGATAGGCATTTCAGATGTAGTTTCCGATAGGCATTTCAAAAATAGGTGCCGATAGGCATTTCAGATATAGGTGCCGATAGGCATTTCAGATATAGTTGCCGATTGGCATTTTAAAAATAGGTGTCGATAGGCATTTCAGATATAGAAGCCGATAGGCATTTCAAAAATAAGTACCGATAGGCATTTCAGATATAGGTGCCGATAGGCATTTCAGATATAGTTGCCGATTGGCATTTTAAAAATAGGTGCCGATAGGCATTTCAGATATAGAAGCCGAAAGGTATTTTAAATATAGGTGTCGATTGGCATTTCGGATATGGTTGCCGATAGGCATTTCAAA
The DNA here is from genome assembly GCA_034508555.1 of Venustoraphidia nigricollis. Classification (NCBI taxonomy): domain Eukaryota; kingdom Metazoa; phylum Arthropoda; class Insecta; order Raphidioptera; family Raphidiidae; genus Venustoraphidia; species Venustoraphidia nigricollis. The sequence goes on along the minus strand of JAVRKA010001136.1, from coordinate 20,816 downwards.
TATTGGTGCTGATAGGCATTTCAGATGTAGTTTCCGATAGGCATTTCAAAAATAGGTGCCTATAGGCATTTTAGATATAGGTGCCGAAAGGCATTTCAGATATAGTTGCCGTTTGGCATTTTAAAAATAGGTGCCGATAGGCATTTCAGATATAGAAGCCGATAGGCATTTCAAATATAGGTGCCGATAGGCATTCCAGATATGGTTGCCGATAGGCATTTCAAATATAGGTGCTGATAGGCATTTCAGATGTAGTATCCGATAGGCATTTAAAAAATAGGTGCCGATAGGCATTTCAGATATATGTGCCGATAGGCATTTCAAATATAGGTGCCGATAAGCATTCCAGATATGTTTGCCGATAGGCATTTCAAATATAGGTGCTGATAAGCATTCAAGATATGGTTGCCGATAGGCATTTCAAATATAGGTGCTGATAGGCATTTCAGATGTAGTTTCCGAAAGGCATTTCAAAAATAGGTGCCGATAGGCAATTCAGATATAGGTGCCGATAGGCATTTCAGATATAGTTGCCGATTGGCATTTTAAGAATAGGTGTCGATAGGCATTTCAGATATAGAAGCCGATAGGCATTTCAAATATAGGTGCCGATAGGCATTCAAGATATGGTTGCCGATAGGCATTTCAAATATAGGTGCTGATAGGCATTCCAGATGTAGTTTCCGATAGGCATTTCAAAAATTGGTGCCGATAGGCATTTCAGATATAGGTGCCGATAGGCATTTCAGATATAGAAGCCGATAGGTATTTCAAATATAGTTGCCGATTGGCATTTTAAGAATAGGTGTCGATAGGCATTTCAGATATAGAAGCCGATAGGCATTTCAAATATAGGTGCCGATAGGCATTCCAGATATGGTTTCCGATAGGCATTTCAAATATAGGTGCTGATAGGCATTTCAGATGTAGTTTCCGATAGGCATTTCAAAAATTGGTGCCGATAGGCATTTCAGATTTAGTTGCCGATTGGCATTTTAAAAATAGGTGCCGATAGGCATTTCAGATATAGAAGCCGATAGGTATTTCAAATATAGGTGTCGATAGGCATTTCAGATATGGTTGCCGATAGACATTTCAAATATAGGTGCTGATAGGCATTTCAGATGTAGTTTCCGATAGGCATTCCAAAAATAGGGGCCGATAGGCATTTGAGATATAGGTGCCGATAGGCATTTCAGATATAGTTGCCGATTGGAATTTTAAAAATAGGTGCCGATAGGCATTTCAGATATAGGTGCCGATAGGCATTTCAGATATAGTTGCCGATTGGCATTTTAAAAATAGGTGTCAATAGGCATTTCAGATATAAAAGCCGATAGGCATTTCAAATATAGGTGCTGATAGGCATTCCAGATATGGTTGCCGATAGGCATTTCAAATATAGGTGCTGATCGGCATTCCAGATGTAGTTTCCGATAGGCATTTCAAAAATTGGTGCCGATAGGCATTTCAGATATAGGTGCCGATAGGCAATTCAGATATGGTTGCCGATAGGCATTTCAAATATAGGTGCTGATAGGCATTTCAGATGTAGTTTCCGATAGGCATTTCAAAAATAGGTGCCGATAGGCATTTCAGATATAGGTGCCGATAGGCATTTCAGATATAGTTGCCGATTGGCATTTTAAAAATAGGTGTCGATAGGCATTTCAGATATAGAAGCCGATAGGCATTTCAAAAATAAGTACCGATAGGCATTTCAGATATAGGTGCCGATAGGCATTTCAGATATAGTTGCCGATTGGCATTTTAAAAATAGGTGCCGATAGGCATTTCAGATATAGAAGCCGAAAGGTATTTTAAATATAGGTGTCGATTGGCATTTCGGATATGGTTGCCGATAGGCATTTCAAATATTGGTGCTGATAGGCATTTCAGATGTAGTTTCCGATAGGCATTTCAAAAATAGGTGCCTATAGGCATTTTAGATATAGGTGCCGAAAGGCATTTCAGATATAGTTGCCGTTTGGCATTTTAAAAATAGGTGCCGATAGGCATTTCAGATATAGAAGCCGATAGGCATTTCAAATATAGGTGCCGATAGGCATTCCAGATATGGTTGCCGATAGGCATTTCAAATATAGGTGCTGATAGGCATTTCAGATGTAGTATCCGATAGGCATTTAAAAAATAGGTGCCGATAGGCATTTCAGATATATGTGCCGATAGGCATTTCAGATATAGTTGCTGATTGGCATTTTAAAAATAGCTGCCGGTAGGCATTTCAGAAATAGAAGCCGATAGGCATTTCAAATATAGGTGCCGATAGGGATTCCAGATATGTTTGCCGATAGGCATTTCAAATATAGGTGTTGATAGGCATTTCAGATGTAGTTTCCGATAGGCATTTCAAAAATAGGTGCCTATAGGCATTTTAGATATAGGTGCCGAAAGGCATTTCAGATATAGTTGCCGTTTGGCATTTTAAAAATAGGTGCCGATAGGCATTTCAGATATAGAAGCCGATAGGCATTTCAAATATAGGTGCCGATAAGCATTCCAGTTATGGTTGCCGATAGGCATTTTAAATATAGGTGCTGATAGGTATTTCAGATGTAGTTTCCGATAGGCATTTCAAAAATTGGTGCCGATAGGCATTTCAGATATAGGTCCCGATAGGCATTTCAGATATAGTTGCCGATTGGCATTTTCAAAATAGGTGCCGATAGGCATTTGAGATATAGGTGCCGATAGGCATTTCAGATATAGTTGCCGATTGGCATTTTAAAAATAGGTGTCGATAGGCATTTTAGATATAGAAGCCGATAGGCATTTCAAATATAGGTGCCGATAGGCATTCCAGATATGGTTGCCGATAGGCATTTCAAATATAGGTGCTGATAGGCATTCCAGATGTAGTTTCCGATAGGCATTTCAAAAATTGGTGCCGATACGCAATTCAGATATAGGTGCCGATAGGCATTTCAGATATGGTTGCCGATAGGCATTTCAAAAATAGGTGCCGATAGGCATTTCAGATATAGAAGCCGATAGGTATTTCAAATATAGGTGTCGATAGGCATTTCAGATATGGTTGCCGATAGGCATTTCAAATATTCGTGCTGATAGGCATTTCAGATGTAGTTTCCGATAGGCATTTCAAAAATAGGTGCCGATAGGCATTTTAGATATAGGTGCAGATAGGCATTTCAGATATAGTTGCCGATTGGCATTTTAAAAATAGCTGCCGGTAGGCATTTCAGAAATAGAAGCCGATAGGCATTTCAAATATAGGTGCCGATAGGGATTCCAGATATGTTTGCCGATAGGCATTTCAAATATAGGTGTTGATAGGCATTTCAGATGTAGTTTCCGATAGGCATTTCAAAAATAGGGTCCTATAGGCATTTTAGATATAGGTGCCGAAAGGCATTTCAGATATAGTTGCCGATTGGCATTTTAAAAATAGGTGCCGATAGGCATTTCAGATATAGAAGCCGATAGGCATTTCAAATATAGGTGCCGATAAGCATTCCAGTTATGGTTGCCGATAGGCATTTTAAATATAGGTGCTGATAGGTATTTCAGATGTAGTTTCCGATAGGCATTTCAAAAATTGGTGCCGATAGGCATTTCAGATATAGGTGCCGATAGGCATCTTAGATATAGTTGCCGATTAGCATTTTAAAAATAGGTGTCGATAGGCATTTCAGATATAGAAGCCGATAGGTATTTCAAATATAGGTGTCGATAGGCATTTCAGATATGGTTGCCGATAGGCATTTCAAATATTCGTGCTGATAGGCATTTCAGATGTAGTTTCCGATAGGCATTTCAAAAATAGGTGCCGATAGGCATTTTAGATATCGGTGCAGATAGGCATTTCAGATATAGTTGCCGATTGGCATTTTAAAAATAGGTGTCGATAGGCATTTCAGATATAGAAGCCGATAAACATTTCAAATATAGGTGCCGATAGGCATTCCAGATATGGTTGCCGATAGGCATTTCAAATATAGGTGCTGATAGGCATTCCAGATGTAGTTTCCGATAGGCATTTCAAAAATTGGTGCCGAAAGGCATTTTAGATATAGGTGCCGATAGGCATTTCAGATATGGTTGCCGATTGGCATTTTAAAAATAGGTGCTGATAGATATTTCAGAAATAGAAGCCGATAGGCATTTAAAATATAGTTGCCGATAAGCATTCCAGATATGGTTGCCGATAGGCATTTCAAATTTAGGTGCTGATAGGCATTTCAGATGTAGTTTCCGATAGGCATTTCAAAAATTGGTGCCGATAGGCATTTCAGATATAGAAGCCGATAGGTATTTCAAATATAGGTGTCGATAGGCATTTCAGATATGGTTGCCGATAGGCATTTCAAATATTCGTGCTGATAGGCATTTCAGATGTAGTTTCCGATAGGCATTTCAAAAATAGGTGCCGATAGGCATTTTAGATATAGGTCCAGATAGGCATTTCAGATATAGTTGCCGATTGGCATTTTAAAAATAGGTGTCGATAGGCATTTCAGATATAGAAGCCGATAGGCATTTCAAATATAGGTGCCTATAGGCATTCCAGATATGGTTGCCGATAGGCATTTCAAAAATAAGTGCCGATAGGCATTCCTGATATAGGTGCCAATAGGCATTTCAGATATAGTTGCCAATTGGCATTTTAAAAATAGGTGCCGATAGGTATTTCAGATAGAGAAGCCGATAGGCATTTCAAATATAGGTGCCGATAGGCATTCCAGATATGGTTGCCGATCGGCATTTCAAATATAGGTGCTGATAGGCATTTTAGATGTAGTTTCCGATAGGCATTTCAAAAATGGATGCCGATAGGAATTTCAGATATAGGTGCCGACAGGCATTTCAGATATAGTTGAAGATTGGCATTTTAAAAACAGGTGCCGATAGGCATTTAAGATATAGAAGCCGATAGGTATTTCAAATATAGGTGTCGATAGGCATTTCAGATATGGTTGCCGATAGGCATTTCAGATATAGGTGCTGATAGGCATTTCAGATGTAGTTTCCGATAGACATTTCAAAAATAGGTGCCGATAGGCATTTTAGATATAGTAGCCGATTGGCATTTTAAAAATAGGTGCCGATAGGCATTTCAGATATAGAAGCCGATAGGCATTTCAAATATAGGTGCCGATAGGCATTCCAGATATGGTTGCCGATAGGCATTTCAAATATAAGTGCTGATAGGCATTTCGGATGTAGTTTCCGATAGGCATTTCAAAAATAAGTACCGATAGGCATTTCAGATATAGGTGCCAATAGGCATTTCAGGTATAGTTGCCAATTAGCATTTTAAAAATAGGTGTCGATAGGCATTTCAGATAAAGAAGCCGATAGGCATTTCAAATATAGGTGCCGATAGGCATTCCAGATATGGTTGCCGATAGGCATTTCAAATATAGGTGCTGATAGGCATTTCAGATGTAGTTTCCGATAGGCATTTCAAAGATAGGTGCCGATAGGCATTTCAGATATAGGTGCCGATAGGCATTTCAGATATAGTTGCCGATTGGCATTTTAAAAATAGGTGCCGATAGGCATTTCAGATATAGAAGCCGATAGGCATTTCAAATATAGGTGTCGATAGGCATTTCAGATATGGTTGCCGATAGGCATTTCAGATATAGGTGCTGATAGGCATTTCAGATGTAGTTTCCGATAGGCATTTCAAAAATAGGTGCCGATAGGCATTTTAGATATAGTAGCCGATTGGCATTTTGAAAATAAGTGCCGATAGGCATTTCAGATATAGAAGCCGATAGGCATTTCAAATATAGGTGCCGATAGGCATTCCAGATATGGTTGCCGATAGGCATTTCAAATATAGGTGCTGATAGGCATTTCAGATGTAGTTTCCGATAGGCATTTCAAAGATAGGTGCCGATAGGCATTTCAGATATAGGTGCCGATAAGCATTCCAGATATGGTTGCCGATAGGCATTTCAAATATAGGTGCTGATAGGCATTTCAGATGTAGTTTCCGAAAGGTATTTCAAAAATAGGTGCCGATAGGCAATTCAGATATAGGTGCCGATAGGCATTTCAGATATAGTTGCCGATTGGCATTTTAAGAATAGGTGTCGATAGGCATTTCAGATATAGAAGCCGATAGGCATTTCAAATATAGGTGCCGATAGGCATTCAAGATATGGTTGCCGATAGGCATTTCAAATATAGGTGCTGATAGGCATTCCAGATGTAGTTTCCGATAGGCATTTCAAAAATTGGTGCCGATAGGCATTTCAGATATAGGTGCCGATAGGCATTTCAGATATAGAAGCCGATAGGTATTTCAAATATAGGTGTCGATAGGCATTTCAGATATGGTTGCCGATAGGCATTTCAAATATAGGTGCTGATAGGCATTTCAGATGTAGTTTCCGATAGGCATTTCAAAAATATGTGCCGATAGGCATTTCAGATATAGGTGCCGATAGGCATTTCAGATATAGTTGCCGATTGGCATTTTGAAAATAAGTGCCGATAGGCATTTCAGATATAGAAGCCGATAGGCATTTCAAATATAGGTGCCGATAGGCATTCCAGATATGGTTGCCGATAGGCATTTCAAATATAGGTGCTGATAGGCATTTCAGATGTAGTTTCCGATAGGCATTTCAAAAATAGGTGCCGATAGGCAGTTCAGATATAGATGCCGATAGGCATTTCAGATATAGTTGCCAATTGGCATTTTAAAAATAAGTGCTGATAGGCATTTCAGATATAGAAGCCGATAGGCATTTCAAATATAGGTGCCGATAGGCATTCCAGATATGGTTGCCGATAGGCATTTCAAATATAGGTGCTGATAGGCATTTTAGATGTAGTTTCCGATAGGCTTTTCAAAAATTGATGCCGATAGGCATTTTAGATATAGGTGCCGATAGGCATTTCAGATATGGTTGCCGATTGACATTTTAAAAACAGGTGCCGATAGGCATTTCAGATATAGAAGCCGATAGGTATTTCAAATATAGGTGTCGATAGGCATTTCAGATATGGTTGCCGATAGGCATTTCAAATATAGGAGCAGATAGGCATTTCAGATGTAGTTTCCGAAAGGCATTTCAAAAATAGGTGCCGATAGGCATTTCAGATATAGGTGCCGATAGGCATTTCAGATATAGTTGCCGATTGGCATTTTTAAAATAGGTGCCGATAGGCATTTCAGATATAGAAGCCGATAGGCATTTCAAATATAAGTGCCGATAGGCATTCCCGATAAGTTTGCCGATAGGCATTTCAAATATAAGTGCTGATAGGCATTTCAGATGTAGTTTCCGATAGGCATTTCAAAAATAGGTACCGATAGGCATTTCAGATATAGGTGCCGATAGGCATTTCAGATATAGTTGCCAATTGGCATCTTAAAAATAGGTGTCGATAGGCATTTCAGATATAGAAGCCGATAGGCATTTCAAATATAGGTGCCGATAGGCATTCCAAATATGGTTGCCAATAGGCATTTCAAATATAGATGCTGATAGGCATTTCAGATGTAGTTTCCGATAGGCATTTCAAAAATTGGTGCCGATAGGCATTTTAGATATAGGTGCCGATAGGCATTTCAGATATAGTTGCCGATTGGCATTTTAAAAATAGGTGCCGATAGGCATTTCAGATTTAGAAGCCGATAGGTATTTCAAATATAGGTGTCGATAGGCATTTCAGATATGGTTGCCGATAGGCATTTCAATTATAGGTGCTGATAGGAATTTCAGATGTAGTTTCCGATAGGCATTTCAAAAATAGGTGCCGATAGGCATTTCAGATATAGGTGCCGATAGGCATTTCAGAAATAGTTGCCGATTGGCATTTTAAAAATAGGTGCCGATAGGCATTTCAGATATAGAAGCCGATACGCATTTCAAATATAGGTGCCGATAGGCATTCCAGATATGGTTGCCGATAGGAATTTCAAATATAGGTGCTGATAGGCATTTCAGATGTAGTTTCCGATAGGCATTTCAAAAATAGGTGCCGATAGGCATTTTAGATATAGGTGCCGATAAGCATTTCAGATATAGTTGCGGATTGGCATTTTAAAAATAGGTGCCGATAGGCATTTCAGATATAGAAGCCGATAGGTATTTCAAATATAGGTGTCGATAGGCATTTCAGATATGGTTGCCGATAGGCATTTCAAATATAGGTGCTGATAGGCATTTCAGATGTAGTTTCCGATAGGCATTTCAAAAATAGGTGCCGATAGGCATTTCAGATATAAGTGCCGATAGGCATTTTAGATATAGTTGCCGATTGGCATTTTAAAAATAGGTGCCGATAGGCATTTAAGATATAGAAGCCGATAGGCATTTCAAATATAGGTGCCGTTAGGCACTCTAGATATGGTTGCCGATAGGCATTTCAAATATAAGTGCTGATAGGCATTTCGGATGTAGTTTCCGATAGGCATTTCAAAAATAGGTACCGATAGGCATTTCAGATATAGAAGCCGATAGGTATTTCAAATATAGGTGTCGATAGGCATTTCAGATATGGTTGCCGATAGGCATTTCAAATATAGGTGCTGATAGGCATTTCAGATGTAGTTTCCGATAGGCATTTCAAAAATAGGTGCCGATAGGCATTTCAGATATAGGTGCTGATAGGCATTTTAGATATAGTTGCCGATTGGCATTTTAAGAATAGGTGCCGATAGGCATTTCAGATATAGGTGCCGATAGGCATTCCAGATATGGTTGCCGATAGGCATTTCAAATATAGGTGCTGATAGGCATTCCAGATGTAGTTTCCGATAGGCATTTCAAAAATTGGTGCCGATAGGCATTTCAGATATAGGTGCCGATAGGCATTTAAGATATAGTTACCGATTGGCATTTTAAAAATAGGTGCCGATAGGCATTTTAGATATAGAAGCCGATAGGTATTTCAAATATAGGTGTCGATAGGCATTTCAGATATGGTTGCCGATAGGCATTTTAAAAATAGGTGCCGATAGGCATTTCAGATATAAAAGCCGATAGGCATTTCAAATATAGGTGCCGATAGGCATTTCAGATATGATTGCCGATAGGCATTTCAAATATAGGTGCTGATAGGCATTCCAGATGTAGTTTCCGATAGGCATTTCAAAAATTGGTGCCGATAGGCATTTCAGATATAGGTGCCGATAGGCATTTCAGATATAGTTGCCGATTGACATTTTAAAAACAGGTGCCGATAGGCATTTCAGATATAGAAGCCGATAGGTATTTTAAATATAGGTGTCGATAGGCATTTCAGATATGGTTGCCGATAGGCATTTCAAATATAGGAGCAGATAGGCATTTCAGATGTAGTTTCCGAAAGGCATTTCAAAAATAGGTGCCGATAGGCATTTCAGTTATAGGTGCCGATAGGCAATTCAGATATAGTTGCCGATTGGCATTTTAAAAATAGGTGCCGATAGGCATTTCAGATATAGAAGCCGATAAGCATTTCAAATATAAGTGCCGATAGGCATTCCCGATATGGTTGCTGATAGGCATTTTAAATATAAGTGCTGATAGGCATTTCAGATGTAGTTTCCGATAGGCATTTCAAAAATAGGTACCGATAGGCATTTCAGATATAGGTGCCGATAGGCATTTCAGATATAGTTGCCAATTGGCATTAGAAATAGGTGTCGATAGGCATTTCAGATATAGAAGCCGCTAGGCATTTCAAATATAGGTGCCGATAGGCATTCCAGATATGGTTGCCGATAGGCATTTCAAATATAGGTGCTGATAGGCATTTCAGATGTAGTTTCCGATATGCATTTCAAAAATTGGTACCGATAGGCATTTTAGATATAGGTGCCGATAGGCAATTCAGATATAGTTGCCGATTGGCATTTTAAAAATAGGTGCCGATAGGCATTTAAGATATAGGAGCCGATAGGTATTTCAAATATAGGTGTCGATAGGCATTTCAGATATGGTTGCCGATAGGCATTTCAATTATAGGTGCTGATAGGAATTTCAGATGTAGTTTCCGATAGGCATTTCAAAAATAGGTGCCGATAGGCATTTCAGATATAGGTGCCGATAGGCATTTCAGATATAGTTGCCGATTGGCATTTTAAAAATAGGTGCCGATAGGCATTTCAGATATAGAAGCCGATACGCATTTCTAATATAGGTGCCGATAGGCATTCCAGATATGGTTGCCGATAGGCATTTCAAATATAGGTGCTGATAGGAATTTCAGATGTAGTTTCCGATAGGCATTTCAAAAATAGGTGCCGATAGGCATTTCAGATATAGGTGCCGATAGGCATTTCAGATATAGTTGCCGATTGGCATTTTAAAAATAGGTGCCGATAGGCATTTCAGATATAGAAGCCGATACGCATTTCTAATATAGGTGCTGATAGGCATTTCAGATGTAGTTTCCGATAGGCATTTCAAAAATAGGTGCCGATAGGCATTTTAGATATAGGTGCCGATAGGCATTTCAGATATAGTTGCGGATTGGCATTTTAAAAATAGGTGCCGATAGGCATTTCAGATATAGAAGCCGATAGGTATTTCAAATATAGGTGTCGATAGGCATTTCAAATATGGTTGCCGATAGGCATTTTAAATATAGGTGCTGATAGGCATTTCAGATGTAGTTTCCGATAGGCATTTCAAAAATAGGTGCCGATAGGCATTTCAGATATAGTTGCCGATTGGCATTTTAAAAATAGGTGTCGTTTGGCATTTCAGATATAGAAGCCGATAGGCATTTCAAATATAGGTGCCGATGGGCATTCAGATATGGTTGCCGATAGGCATTTCAAATATAGGTGGTGATAGGCATTCCAGATGTAGTTTCCGATAGGCATTTCAAAAATTGGTGCCGATAGGCATTTCAGATATAGGTGCCGATAGGCATTTCAGATATAGTTACCGATTGGCATTTTAAAAATAGGTGCCGATAGGCATTACAGGTATAGAAGCCGATAGGTATTTCAAATATAATTGTCGATAGGCATTTCAGATATGGATGCCGATAGGCATTTCAAATATAGGTGCTGATAGGCATTTCAGATGTAGTTTCCGATAGGCATTTCAAAAATATGTGCCGATAGGCATTTCAGATAAAGGTGCCGATAGGCATTTCAGATATAGTTGCCGATTGGCATTTTGAAAATAAGTGCCGATAGGCATTTCAGATATAGAAGCCGATAGGCATTTCAAATATAGGTGCCGATAGGCATTCCAGATATGGTTGCCGATAGGCATTTCAAATATAGGTGCTGATAGGCATTTCAGATGTAGTTTCCGACAGGCATTTCAAAGATAGGTGCCGATAGGCATTTCAGATATAGGTGCCGATAGGCATTTCAGATATAGTTGCCGATTGGCATTTTAAAAATAGGTGCCGATAGGCATTTCAGATATAGAAGCCGATAGGCATTTCAAATATAGGTGCCGATAAGCATTCCAGATATGGTTGCCGATAGGCATTTCAAATATAGGTGCTGATAAGCATTCCAGATATGGTTGCCGATAGGCATTTCAAATATAGGTGCTGATAGGCATTTCAGATGTAGTTTCCGAAAGGCATTTCAAAAATAGGTGCCGATAGGCATTTCAGATATAGGTTCCGATAGGCATTTCAGATATAGTTGCCGATTGGCATTTTAAAAATACGTGTCGATAGGCATTTCAGATATAGAAGCCGATAGGCATTTCAAATATAGGTGCCGATAGGCATTCCAGATATGGTTGCCGATAGGCATTTCAAATATAGGTGCTGATAGGCATTCCAGATGTAGTTTCCGATAGGCATTTCAAAAATTGGTGCCGATAGGCATTTCAGATATAGGTGCCGATAGGCATTTCAGATATAGTTACCGATTGGCATTCTAAAAATAGGTGCCGATAGGCATTTCAGATATAGAAGCCGATAGGTATTTCAAATATAGGTGTCGATAGGCATTTCAGATATGGTTGCCGATAGGCATTTCAAATATAGGAGCAGATAGGCATTTCAGATGTAGTTTCCGAAAGGCATTTCAAAAATAGGTGCCGATAGGCATTTCAGATATAGGTGCCGATAGGCAATTCAGATATAGTTGCCGATTGGCATTTTAAAAATAGGTGCCGATAGGCATTTCAGATATAGAAGCCGAAAGGCATTTTAAATATAAGTGCCGATAGGCATTCCCGATATGGTTGCCGATAGGCATTTTAAATATAAGTGCTGATAGGCATTTCAGATGTAGTTTCCGATAGGCATTTCAAAAATAGGTACCGATAGGCATTTCAGATATAGGTGCCGATAGGCATTTCAGATATAGTTGCCAATTGGCATTAGAAATAGGTGTCGATAGGCATTTCAGATATAGAAGCCGCTAGGCATTTAAAATATAGGTGCCGATAGGCATTCCAGATATGGTTGCCGATAGGCATTTCAAATATAGGTGCTGATAGGCATTTCAGATGTAGTTTCCGATATGCATTTCAAAAATTGGTACCGATAGGCATTTTAGATATAGGTGCCGATAGGCAATTCAGATATATTTGCCGATTGGCATTTTAAAAATAGGTGCCGATAGGCATTTCAGATATAGGAGCCGATAGGTATTTCAAATATAGGTGTCGATAGGCATTTCAGATATGGTTGCCGATAGGCATTTCAATTATAGGTGCTGATAGGAATTTCAGATGTAGTTTCCGATAGGCATTTCAAAAATAGGTGCCGATAGGCATTTCAGATATAGGTGCCGATAGGCATTTCAGATATAGTTGCCGATTGGCATTTTAAAAATAGGTGCCGATAGGCATTTCAGATATAGAAGCCGATACGCATTTCTAATATAGGTGCCGATAGGCATTCCAGATATGGTTGCCGATAGGCATTTCAAATATAGGTGCTGATAGGAATTTCAGATGTAGTTTCCGATAGGCATTTCAAAAATAGGTGCCGATAGGCATTTCAGATATAGGTGCCGATAGGCATTTCAGATATAGTTGCCGATTGGCATTTTAAAAATAGGTGCCGATAGGCATTTCAGATATAGAAGCCGATACGCATTTCTAATATAGGTGCTGATAGGCATTTCAGATGTAGTTTCCGATAGGCATTTCAAAAATAGGTGCCGATAGGCATTTTAGATATAGGTGCCGATAGGCATTTCAGATATAGTTGCGGATTGGCATTTTAAAAATAGGTGCCGATAGGCATTTCAGATATAGAAGCCGATAGGTATTTCAAATATAGGTGTCGATAGGCATTTCAAATATGGTTGCCGATAGGCATTTTAAATATAGGTGCTGATAGGCATTTCAGATGTAGTTTCCGATAGGCATTTCAAAAATAGGTGCCGATAGGCATTTCAGATATAGTTGCCGATTGGCATTTTAAAAATAGGTGTCGATTGGCATTTCAGATATAGAAGCCGATAGGCATTTCAAATATAGGTGCCGATAGGCATTCAGATATGGTTGCCGATAGGCATTTCAAATATAGGTGGTGATAGGCATTCCAGATGTAGTTTCCGATAGGCATTTCAAAAATTGGTGCCGATAGGCATTTCAGATATAGGTGCCGATAGGCATTTCAGTTATAGTTACCGATTGGCATTTTAAAAATAGGTGCCGATAGGCATTACAGATATAGAAGCCGATAGGTATTTCAAATATAATTGTCGATAGGCATTTCAGATATGGTTGCCGATAGGCATTTCAAATATAGGTGCTGATAGGCATTTCAGATGTAGTTTCCGATAGGCATTTCAAAAATATGTGCCGATAGGCATTTCAGATAAAGGTGCCGATAGGCATTTCAGATAAAGTTGCCGATTGGCATTTTGAAAATAAGTGCCGATAGGCATTTCAGATATAGAAGCCGATAGGCATTTCAAATATAGGTGCCGATAGGCATTCCAGATATGGTTGCCGATAGGCATTTCAAATATAGGTGCTGATAGGCATTTCAGATGTAGTTTCCGATAGGCATTTCAAAGATAGGTGCCGATAGGCATTTCAGATATAGGTGCCGATAGGCATTTCAGATATAGTTGCCGATTGGCATTTTAAAAATAGGTGCCATTAGGCATTTCAGATATAGAAGCCGATAGGCATTTCAAATATAGGTGCCGATAAGCATTCCAGATATGGTTGCCGATAGGCATTTCAAATATAGGTGCTGATAAGCATTCCAGATATGGTTGCCGATAGGCAATTTAAATATAGGTGCTGATAGGCATTTCAGATGTAGTTTCCGAAAGGCATTTCAAAAATAGGTGCCGATAGGCATTTCAGATATAGGTGCCGATAGGCATTTCAAATATAGTTGCCGATTGGCATTTTAAAAATACGTGTCGATAGGCATTTCAGATATAGAAGCCGATAGGCATTTCAAATATAGGTGCCGATAGGCATTCCAGATATGGTTGCCGATAGGCATTTCAAATATAGGTGCTGATAGGCATTCCAGATGTAGTTTCCGATAGGCATTTCAAAAATTGGTGCCGATAGGCATTTCAGATATAGGTGCCGATAGGCATTTCAGATATAGTTACCGATTGGCATTCTAAAAATAGGTGCCGATAGGCATTTCAGATATAGAAGCCGATAGGTATTTCAAATATAGGTGTCGATAGGCATTTCAGATATGGTTGCCGATAGGCATTTCAAATATAGGTGCTGATAGGCATTTCAGATGTAGTTTCCGATAGGCATTTCAAAAATATGTGCCGATAAGCATTTCAGATATAGGTGCCGATAGGCATTTCAGATATAGTTGCCGATTGGCATTTTGAAAATAAGTGCCGATAGGCATTTCAGATATAGAAGCCGATAGGCATTTCAAATATAGGTGCCGATAGGCATTCCAGATATGGTTGCCGATAGGCATTTCAAATATAGGTGCTGATAGGCATTTCAGATGTAGTTTCCGATAGGCATTTCAAAAATAGGTGCCGATAGGCAGTTCAGATATAGATGCCGATAGGCATTTCAGATATAGTTGCCAATTGGCATTTTAAAAATAAGTGCCGATAGGCATTTCAGATATAGAAGCCGATAGGCATTTCAAATATAGGTGCCGATAGGCATTCCAGATATGGTTGCCGATAGGCATTTCAAATATAGGTGCTGATAGGCATTTTAGATGTAGTTTCCGATAGGCTTTTCAAAAATTGATGCCGATAGGCATTTTAGATATAGGTGCCGATAGGCATTTCAGATATAGTTGCCGATTGACATTTTAAAAACAGGTGCCGATAGACATTTCAGATATAGAAGCCGATAGGTATTTCAAATATAGGTGTCGATAGGCATTTCAGATATGGTTGCCGATAGGCATTTCAAATATAGGAGCAGATAGGCATTTCAGATGTAGTTTCCGAAAGGCATTTCAAAAATAGTTGCCGATAGGCATTTCAGATATAGGTGCCGATAGGCATTTCAGATATAGTTGCCGATTGGCATTTTAAAAATAGGTGCCGATAGGCATTTCAGATATAGAAGCCGATAGGCATTTCAAATATTAGTGCCGATAGGCTTTCCCGATAAGGTTGCTGATAGGCATTACAAATATAAGTGCTGATAGGCATTTCAGATATAGTTTCCGATAGGCATTTCAAAAATAGGTACCGATAGGCATTTCAGATATAGGTGCCGATAGGCATTTCAGATATAGTTGCCAATTGGCATTTTAAAAATAGGTGTCGATAGGCATTTCAGATATAGAAGCCGATAGGCATTTCAAATATAGGTGCCGATAGGCATTCCAAATATGGTTGCCGATAGGCATTTCAAATATAGGTGCTGATAGGCATTTCAGATGTAGTTTCCGATAGGCATTTCAAAAATTGGTGCCGATAGGCATTTTAGATATAGGTGCCGATAGGCATTTCAGATATAGTTGCCGATTGGCATTTTAAAAATAGGTGCCGATAGGCATTTCAGATATAAAAGCCGATAGGTATTTCAAATATAGGTGTCGATAGGCATTTCAGATATGGTTGCCGATAGGCATTTCAATTATAGGTGCTGATAGGAATTTCAGATGTAGTTTCCGATAGGCATTTCAAAAATAGGTGCCGATAGGCATTTCAGATATAGGTGCCGATAGGCATTTCAGAAATAGTTGCCGATTGGCATTTTAAAAATAGGTGCCGATAGGCATTTCAGATATAGAAGCCGATAGGTATTTCAAATATAGGTGTCAATAGGCATTTCAGATATGGTTGCCGATAGGCATTTCAAATATAGGTGCTGATAGGCATTTCAGATGTACTTTCCGATAGGCATTTCAAAAATAGGTGCCGATAGGCATTTCAGATATAGGTGCCGATAGGCATTTCAGATATAGTTGCCGATTGGCATTTTAAAAATAGGTGCCGATAGGCATTTCAGATATAGGTGCCGATAGGCATTCCAGATATGGTTGCCGATAGGCATTTCAAATATAGGTGCTGATAGGCATTCCAGATGTAGTTTCCGATAGGCATTTCAAAAATTGGTGCCGATAGGCATTTCAGATATAGGTCCCGATAGGCATTTCAGATATAGTTACCGATTGGCATTTTAAAAATAGGTGCCGATAGGCATTTCAGATATAGAAGCCGATAGGTATTTCAAATATAGGTGTCGATAGGCATTTCAGATATGGTTGCCGATAGGCATTTCAAATATTCGTGCTGATAGGCATTTCAGATGTAGTTTCCGATAGGCATTTCAAAAATAGGTGCCGATAGGCATTTCAGACATAGGTGCCGATAGGCATTTCAGATATAGTTGCCGATTGGCATTTTAAAAATAGGTGCCGATAGGCATTTCAGATAGAGAAGCCGATAGGCATTTCAAATATAGGTGCCGATAGGCATTCCAGATATGGTTGCCGATAGGCATTTCAAATATAGGTGCTAATAAGCATTTTAGATGTAGTTTCCGATAGGCATTTCAAAAATTGATGCCGATAGGAATTTCAGATATAGGTGCCGATAGGCATTTCAGATATAGTTGCCGATTGGCATTTTAAAAACAGGTGCCGATAGGCATTTCAGATATAGAAGCCGATAGGTATTTCAAATATAGGTGTCGATAGGCATTTCAGATATAGTTGCCGATAGGCATTTCAAATATAGGTGCTGATAGGCATTTCAGATGTAGTTTCCGATAGGCATTTCAACAATAGGTGCCGATGGGCATTCCAGATATGGTTGCCGAAAGGCATTTCAAATATAAGTGCTGATAGGCATTACAGATGTAGTTTCCGATAGGCATTTCAAAACTAGGTACCGATAGGCATTTCAGATATAGGTGCCGATAGGCATTTCAGATATAGTTGCCAATTGGCATTTTAAAAATAGGTGTCGATAGGCATTTAAGATATAGAAGCCGATAGGCATTTCAAATATAGGTGCCGATAGGCATTCCAGATATAGTTGCCTATAGGCATTTCAAATATAGGTGCTGATAGGCATTTCAGATGTAGTTTCTGATAGGCATTTCAAAAATTGGTGCCGATAGGCATTTCAGATATAGGTGCCGATAGGCATTTCAGATATAGTTGCCGATTGGCATTTTAAAAATAGGTGCCGATAGGCATTTCAGATATAGAAGCCGATAGGTATTTCAAATATAGGTGTCGATAGGCATTTCAGATATAGTTGCCGATAGGCATTTCAAATATAGGTGCTGATAGGCATTTCAGATGTAGTTTCCGATAGGCATTTCAACAATAGGTGCCGATAGGCATTCCAGATATAGGTGCCGATAGGCATTTCAGATATAGTTGCCGGTTGGCATTTTAAAAATAGGTGCCGATAGGCATTTCGGATATAGAAGCCGATACGCATTTCAAATATAGGTTCCGATAGGCATTCCAGATATGGTTGCCGATAGGAATTTCAAATATAGGTGCTGATATGCATTTCAGATGTAGTTTCCGATAGGCATTTCAAAAATAGGTGCCGATAGGCATTTCAGATATAGAAGCCGATAGGTATTTCAAATATAGGTGTCGATAGGCATTTCAGATATAGTTGCCGATAGGCATTTCAAATATAGGTGCTGATAGGCATTTCAGATGTAGTTTCCGATAGGCATTTCAGATATAGGTGCCGATAGGCATTTCAGATATAGTTGCCGATTGGAATTTTAAAAATAGGTGCTGATAGATATTTCAGATATAGAAGCCGATAGGCATTTAAAATATAGTTGCCGATAAGCATTCCAGATATGGTTGCCGATAGGCATTTCAAATTTAGGTGCTGATAGGCATTTCAGATGTAGTTTCCGATAGACATTTCAAAAATTGGTGCCGATAGGCATTACAGATATAGGTGCCGATAGGCATTTCAGATATAGTTGCCAATTGGCATTTTAAAAATAGGTGCCGATAGGCATTTCAGATATAGAAGCCGATAGGTATTTCAAATATAGGTGTCGATAGGCATTTCAAATATGGTTGCCGATAGGCATTTTAAATATAGGTGCTGATAGGCATTTCAGATGTAGTTTCCGATAGGCATTTCAAAAATAGGTGCCGATAGGCATTACAGATATAGGTGCCGATAGGCATTTCAGATATAGTTACCGATTGGCATTTTAAAAATAGGTGCCGATAGGCATTTCAGATATAGAAGCCGATAGGTATTTCAAATATAGGTGTCGATAGGCATTTCAGATATGGTTGCCGATAGGCATTTCAAATATAGGTGCTGATAGGCATTTCAGATGTAGTTTCCGATAGGCATTTCAAAAATGGGTACCGATTGGCATTTCAGATATAGGTGCCGATAGGCATTTCAGGTATAGTTGCCAATTGGCATTTTAAAAATAGGTGTCGATAGGCATTTCAGATATAGAAGCCGATAGGCATTTCAAATATAGGTGCCGATAGGCATTCCAGATATGGTTGCCGATAGGCATTTCAAATATAGGTGCTGATAGGCATTTCAGATATAGGTGCCGATAGGCATTTCAGATATAGTTGCCGATTGGCATTTTAAAAATAGGTGCCGATAGGCATTTCAGATATAGAAGCCGATAGGCATTTTAAAAATAGGTGCCGATAGGTATTTCAGATAGAGAAGCCGATAGGCATTTCAAATATAGATGCCGATAGGCATTTCAGATATGGTTGCCGATAGGCATTTCATATATAGGTGCTGATAGGCATTTTAGATGTAGTTTCTGATAGGCATTTCAAAAATTGATGCCGATAGGAATTTCACATATAGGTGCCGATAGGCATTTCAAATATAGTTGCCGATTGGCATTTTAAAAACAGGTGCCGATAGGCATTTAAGATATAGAAGCCGATAGGTATTTCAAATATAGGTGTCGATAGGCATTTCAGATATGGTTGCCGATAGGCATTTCAAATATAGGAGCAGATAGGCATTTCAGATGTAGTTTCCAAAAGGCATTTCAAAATTAGGTGCCGATAGGCATTTCAGATATAGGTGCCGATAGGCATTTTAGATATAATTGCCGATTGGCATTTTAAAAATAGGTGCCGATAGGCTTTTCAGATATAGAAGCCGATAGGCATTTCAAATATAGGTGCCGATAGGCATTCCAGATATGGTTGCCGATGGGCATTTCAAATATAAGTGCTGATAGGCATTTCAGATGTAGTTTCCGATAGGCATTTCAAAACTAGGTACCGATAGGCATTTCAGATATAGGTGCCGATAGGCATTTCAGATATAGTTGCCGATAGGCATTTCAAATATAAGTGCTGATAGGCATTTCAGATGTAGTTTCCGATAGGCATTTCAAAAATAGGTACCGATAGGCATTTCAGATATAGGTGCCGATAAGCATTTCATATATAGTTGCCAATTGGCATTTTAAAAATAAGTGCCGATAGGCATTTCAGATATAGAAGCCGATAGGCATTTCAAATATAGGTGTCGATAGGCATTTCAGATATGGTTGCCGATAGGCATTTCAAATATTCGTGCTGATAGGCATTTCAGATGTAGTTTCCGATAGGCATTTCAAAAATAGGTGCCGATAGGCATTTTAGATATAGGTGCAGATAGGCATTTCAGATATAGTTGCCGATTGGCATTTTAAAAATAGGTGTCGATAGGCATTTCAGATATAGAAGCCTATAGGCATTTCAAATATAGGTGCCGATAGGCATTCCAGATATGGTTGCCGATAGGCATTTCAAAAATAGGTGCTGATAGGCATTTCAGATGTAGTTTTCGATAGGCATTTCAAAAATAGGTGCCGATAGGCATTTCAGATATAGGTGCCGATAGGCATTTCAGATATAGTTGCCGATTATCATTTTAAAAATAGGTGCCGATAGGCATTTCAGATATAGAAGCCGATAGGCATTTCAAATATAGGTGCCGATAAGCATTCCAGATATGGTTGCCGATAGGCATTTCAAATATAGGTGCTGATAGGCATTTCAGATGTAGTTTCCTATAGGCATTTCAAAAATAGGTACCGATAGGCATTTCAGATATAGGTGCCGATAGGCATTTCAGATATAGTTGCAAATTGGCATTTTAAAAATAGGTGTCGATAGGCATTTCAGATATAGAAGCCGATAGGCATTTCAAATATAGGTGCCGATAGGCATTCCAGAATTGGTTGCCGATAGGCATTTCAAATATAGGTGCTGATAGGCATTTCAGATGTAGTTTCCGATAGGCATTTCAAAAATAGGTGTCGATAGGCATTTCAGATATAGGTGTCGATAGGCATTTCAGATATAGGTGTCGATAGGCATTTCAGATATAGGTGTCGATAGGCATTTCAGATATAGGTGTCGATAGGCATTTCAGATATAGGTGTCGATAGGCATTTCAGATATAGGTGTCGATAGGCATTTCAGATATAGGTGTAGATAGTCATTTC
>JAVRKA010001135.1:0-25028 GCA_034508555.1 Venustoraphidia nigricollis | reverse complement strand
GGCACCTATTTTTAAAATGCCAATCGGCAACTATATCTGAAATGCCTATCGACACCTATATCTGAAATGCCAATCGACACCTATTTTTGAAATGCCTATCGGAAACTACATCTGAAATGCCTATCAGCACCTATATTTGAAATGCCTATCGGCAACCATATCTGAAATGCCTATCGACACCTATATCTGAAATACCTATCGGCTTCTATATCTGAAATGCCTATCGGCACCTATTTTTAAAATGTTAATCGTCAACTTTATCTGAAATGCCTATCGGCACCTATATCTGAAATGCCTATCGGCAACTATTTTTGAAATGCCTATCGGAAACTACATCTGAAATGCCTATCAGCACCTATATTTGAAATGCCTATCGGCAACCATATCTGGAATGCCTATCGGCACCTATATTTGAAATGCCTATCGGCAACCACATCAGAAATGCCTATCGGCACCTATATCTGAAATGTCTTTCGGCATATATATCTGGAATGCCTATCGACACCTATATTTGAAATGCCTATCGGCACCTATATTTTAAATGCCTATCGGCAACTATATCTGATATGCCTATCGGCACCTATATCTGAAATGCCTATCGGCACCTATTTTTGAAATGCCTATCGGAAACTACATCTAAAATGCCTATCGGCACCTATTTTTAAAATGCCAATCGGCAACTCTATCTGAAATGCCTATCGGCACCTATATCTGAAATGCCTATAGGGACCTATTTTTAAAATGCCAATCGGCAACTATATCTGAAATGCCTATCGGCACCAATTTTTGAAATGCCTATCGGAAACTACATCTGAAATGCCTATCAGCACCTATATTTGAAATGCCTATCGGCAACCATATCTGGAATGCCTATCGGCACCTATATTTGAAATGCCTATCGACTTCTATATCTGAAATGCCTATCGGCACCTATTTTTAAATGCAAATCGGCAACTATATCTGAAATGCCTATCGGCAACTATTTTTGAAATGCCTATCGGAAACCACATCTGAAATGCCTATCAGCACCTATATTTGAAATGCCTATCGGCAACCACATCAGAAATGCCTATCGGCACCTATATTTTAAATGCCTATCGGCAACTATATCTGATATGCCTATCGGCACCTATATCTGAAATGCCTATCGGCACCTATTTTTGAAATGCCTATCGGAAACTACATCTAAAATGCCTATCGGCACCTATTTTTAAAATGCCA
Source organism: Venustoraphidia nigricollis (assembly GCA_034508555.1). Taxonomy (NCBI): domain Eukaryota; kingdom Metazoa; phylum Arthropoda; class Insecta; order Raphidioptera; family Raphidiidae; genus Venustoraphidia; species Venustoraphidia nigricollis. The sequence goes on along the minus strand of JAVRKA010001135.1, from coordinate 23,807 downwards.
ATCGGCAACTCTATCTGAAATGCCTATCGGCACCTATATCTGAAATGCCTATCGGCACCTATTTTTAAAATGCCTATCGGAAACTACATCTGAAATGCCTATCAGCACCTATATTTGAAATGCCTATCGGCTTCTATATCTGAAATGCCTATCGACACCTATTTTTAAAATGCCAATCGGCAACTATATCTGAAATGCCTATGGGCACCTATATCTGAAATGCTTATCGGAACCTATTTTTTAAATGCCTATCGGAAACTACATCTGAAATGCCTATCAGCACCTATATTTGAAATGCCTATCGGCAACCACATCAGAAATGCCTATCGGCACCTATATCTGAAATGCCTATCGACACCTATATTTGAAATGCCTATCGGCACCTATGTTTTATATGCCTATCGGCAAATATATCTGATATGCCTATCGGCACCTATATCTGAAATACCTATCGGCACCTATTTTTGAAATGCCTATCGGAAACTACATCTAAAATGCCTATCAACACCTATTTTTAAAATGCCAATTGGCAACTCTATCTGAAATGCCTATCGGCACCTATATCTGAAATGCCTATCGGCACCTATATTTGAAATACCTATCGGCTTCTATATCTGAAATACCTATAGGCACCTATATTTTAAATGCCTATCGGCAACTATATCTGATATGCCCATCGGCACCTATATCTGAAATGCCTATCGGCACCAATTTTTGAAATGCTTTCGGAAACTACATCTGAAATGCCTATCAGCACCTATATTTAAAATGCCTATCGGCACCTATATCTGAAATGCCTATCGGCACCTACTTTGAAATGCCTATCATAAACTACATCTGAAATGCCTATCAGCACCTATATTTGAAATGCCTATCGGCAACCATATCTGGAATGCCTATCGGCACCTATATTTGAAATGCCTATCGGCTTCAATATCTAAAATGCCTATCGGCACCTATTTTTAAAATGCCATTCGGCAACTATATCTGTAATGCCTATCGGCACCTATATCTGAAATGTCTATCGGCACCTATTTTTGAAATGCCTATCGGAAACTACATCTGAAATGCCTATCAGCACCTATATTTGAAATGCCTATCGGCAACCATACCTGGAATGCCTATCGGCACCTATATTTGAAATGCCTATCGGCTTCTATATCTGAAATGCCTATCGGCACCTATTTTTAAAATGCCATTCGGAAACTATATCTGAAATGCCTATCGGTACCTATATCTGAAATGCCTATCGGCACCTATTTTTGAAATGCCTATTGGAAACTACATCTGAAATGCCTATCAGCACCTATATTTGAAATGCCTATGGGCAACCATATCTGGAATGCCTATCGGCACCTATATTTGAAATGCCTATCGGCTTCTATATCTGAAATGCCTATCGGCACCTATTTTTAAAATGCCAATCGGCACTTATATCTGAAATGCCTATCGGCACCTATTTTTAAAATGCCAATCGGCAACTACATCTGAAATGCCTATCGGCACCTATATCTGAAATGCCTATCGGCACCAATTTTTAAAATGCCTATGGGAAACTACATCTGAAATGCCTATCAGCACCTATATTTGAAATGCCTATCGGCAACCATATCTGGAATGCCTACCGGCACCTATATTTGAAATACCTATCGGCTTCTATATCTGAAATGCCTATCGGCACCTATATTTTAAATGCCTATCGGCAAATATATCTGATATGCCTATCGGCACCTATATCTGAAATGCCTATCGGCACCTATTTTTGAAATGCCTATCGGAAACTACATCTGAAATGCCTATCAGCACCTATATTTGAAATGCCTATCGGCAACCATATCTGAAATGCCTATCGACACCTATATTTGAAATACCTATCGGCTTCTATATCTGAAATGCCTATCAGCACCTATTTTTAAAATGCCAATCGGCAACTATATCTGAAATGCCTATCGGCACCTATATCTGAAATGCTTATCGGCACCAATTTTTGAAATGCCTATCGGAAACTACATCTGAAATGCCTATCAACACATATATTTGAAATGCCTATCGGCAACCATACCTGGAATGCCTATCGGCACCTATATTTGAAATGCCTATCGGCTTCAATATCTGAAATGCCTATCGGCACCTATTTTTAAAATGCCAATCGGCACCTAGGTATATCTGAAATGCCTATCGGCACCTATTTTTAAAATGCCAATCGGCAACTATATCTGAAATGCCTATCGGCACCTATATCTGATATGCCTATCAGCACCAATTTTTAAAATGCCTATGGGAAACTACATCTGAAATGCCTATCAGCACCTATATTTGAAATGCCTATCGGCAACCATAACTGGAATGCCTATCGGCACCTATATTTGAAATGCCTACCGGCTTCTATATCTGAAATGCCTATCGGCACATATATCTGAAATGCTTATCGGCACCAATTTTTGAAATGTCTATCGGAAATTACATCTGAAATGCCTATCAGCACCTATATTTGAAATGCCTATCGGCAACCATATCTGGAATGCTTATCGGCACCTATATTTGATATGCCTATCGGCTTCTATATCTGAAACGCCTATCGGCACCTATTTTTAAAATGCCAATCGGCAACTATATCTAAAATGCCTATCGGCACCTATATCTGAAATGCCTATATGCACCTATTTTTGAAATGCCTATCGGAAACTACATCTGAAATGCCTATCAGCACCTATATTTGAAATGCCTATCGGCAACCATATCTGGAATGCCTATCGCCACCTCTATTTGAAATGCCTATTGGCTTCTATATCAGAAATGCCTATCGACACCTATTTTTAAAATGCTAATGGCAACTATATCTGAAATGCCTATCGGCACCTATATCTGAAATGCCTTTTGGCACCTATTTTTGAAATGCCTATCGGAAACTACATCTGAAATGCCTATCAGCACCTATATTTAAAATGCCTATCGGCAACTATATCTGAAATGCCTATCGATAACTATATTTGAAATACCTATCGGCTTCTATATCTGAAATGCCTATCGGCACCTGTTTTTAAAATGCCAATTGGCAACTATATCTGAAATGCCTATCGGCACCTATATCTGAAATGCCTATCGGCACCTATTTTTGAAATGCCTATCGGTAACTACATCTGAAATGCCTCTCAGAACCTATATTTGAAATGCCTATCGGCAACCATATCTGGAATACCTATCGGCACCTATATTTGAAATGCCTATCGGCTTCTTTATCTGAAATGCCTATGGGCACCTATTTTTAAAATGTCAATCGGCAAATATATCTGAAATGCCTATCGGCACCTATATCTGAAATGCCTATCGTCACCTATTTCTGAAACGCCTATCGGAAACTACATCTGAAATGCCTATCAGCACCTATATTTGAAATGCCTATCGGCAACCATATCTCGAATGCCTATCGGCACCTATATTTGAAATGCCTATCGGCTTCTATATCTGAAATGCCTATCGGTACCTATTTTTAAAATGCCAATCGGCAACTATATCTAAAATGCCTATCGGCACCTATATCTGAAATGCCTATCTGCACCTATTTTTGAATTGCCTATCGTAAACTACACCTGAAATGCCTATCAGTACCTATATTTGAAATGCTTATCGGCAACTATATCTGAAATGCCTATCGACACCTATATTTGAAATACCTATCGGCTTCTATACCTGAAATGCCTATCGGCAGCTGTTTTTAAAATGCCAATCAGTAACTATATCTAAAATGCCTATCAACACCTATATCTGAATTGCCTATCGGCACAAATTTTTGAAATGCCTATCGGAAACTACATCTGGAATGCCTATCAGCACCTATATTTGAAATGCCTACCTGCAACCATATCTGGAATGCCTATTGACACATATATTTGAAATACCTATCGGCTTCTATATCTGAAATGCCTATCGGCACCTATTTTTAAAATGCCAATTGGCAATTATATCTGAAATGCCTATCAACACCTATATCTGAAATGCCTATCGGCACCAATTTTTGAAATGCCTATCGGAAACTACATCTAAAATGCCTATCAGCACCTATATTTGAAATGCCTATCAACTTCTATATCTGAAATGCCTATCGACACCTATTTGTAAAATGCCAATCGGCAACTATATCTGACATGCCTTTCGGCACCTATATCTGAAATGCCTATCGGCACCTATTTTTGAAATGCCTATCGGAAACTACATCTGAAATGCCTATCAGCACCTATATTTGAAATGCCTATCAGCTTCTATATCTGAAATGCTTATCGGCACCTATTTTTTAAATGCCTATCGGAAACTACATCTGAAATGCCTATCAGCACCTATATTTGAAATGCCTATCGGCAACCACATCAGAAATGCCTATCGGCACCTATATCTGAAATGCCTATCGACACCTATATTTGAAATGCCTATCGGCACCTATGTTTTATATGCCTATCGGCAAATATATCTGATATGCCTATCGGCACCTATATCTGAAATACCTATCGGCACCTATTTTTGAAATGCCTATCGGAAACTACATCTAAAATGCCTATCAACACCTATTTTTAAAATGCCAATTGGCAACTCTATCTGAAATGCCTATCGGCACCTATATCTGAAATGCCTATCGGCACCTATATTTGAAATACCTATCGGCTTCTATATCTGAAATACCTATAGGCACCTATATTTTAAATGCCTATCGGCAACTATATCTGATATGCCCATCGGCACCTATATCTGAAATGCCTATCGGCACCAATTTTTGAAATGCTTTCGGAAACTACATCTGAAATGCCTATTAGCACCTATATTTAAAATGCCTATCGGCACCTATATCTGAAATGCCTATCGGCACCTACTTTGAAATGCCTATCATGAACTACATCTGAAATGCCTATCAGCACCTATATTTGAAATGCCTATCGGCAACCATATCTGGAATGCCTATCGGCACCTATATTTGAAATGCCTATCGGCTTCAATATCTAAAATGCCTATCGGTACCTATTTTTAAAATGCCATTCGGCAACTATATCTGTAATGCCTATCGGCACCTATATCTGAAATGTCTATCGGCACCTATTTTTGAAATGCCTATCGGAAACTACATCTGAAATGCCTATCAGCACCTATATTTGAAATGCCTATCGGCAACCATACCTGGAATGCCTATCGGCACCTATATTTGAAATGCCTATCGGCTTCTATATCTGAAATGCCTATCGGCACCTATTTTTAAAATGCCATTCGGAAACTATATCTGAAATGCCTATCGGTACCTATATCTGAAATGCCTATCGGCACCTATTTTTGAAATGCCTATTGGAAACTACATCTGAAATGCCTATCAGCACCTATATTTGAAATGCCTATCGGCAACCATATCTGGAATGCCTATCGGCACCTATATTTGAAATGCCTATCGGCTTCTATATCTGAAATGCCTATCGGCACCTATTTTTAAAATGCCAATCGGCACTTATATCTGAAATGCCTATCGGCACCTATTTTTAAAATGCCAATCGGCAACTATATCTGAAATGCCTATCGGCACCTATATCTGAAATGCCTATCGGCACCAATTTTTAAAATGCCTATGGGAAACTACATCTGAAATGCCTATCAGCACCTATATTTGAAATGCCTATCGGCAACCATATCTGGAATGCCTACCGGCACCTATATTTGAAATACCTATCGGCTTCTATATCTGAAATGCCTATCGGCACCTATTTTTAAAATGCCAATCGGCAAATATATCTGATATGCCTATCGGCACCTATATCTGAAATGCCTATCGGCACCTATTTTTGAAATGCCTATCGGAAACTACATCTGAAATGCCTATCAGCACCTATATTTGAAATGCCTATCGGCAACCATATCTGAAATGCCTATCGACACCTATATTTGAAATACCTATCGGCTTCTATATCTGAAATGCCTATCAGCACCTATTTTTAAAATGCCAATCGGCAACTATATCTGAAATGCCTATCGGCACCTATATCTGAAATGCTTATCGGCACCAATTTTTGAAATGCCTGTCGGAAACTACATCTGAAATGCCTATCAACACCTATATTTGAAATGCCTATCGGCAACCATACCTGGAATGCCTATCGGCACCTATATTTGAAATGCCTATCGGCTTCAATATCTGAAATGCCTATCGGCACCTATTTTTAAAATGCCAATCGGCACCTAGGTATATCTGAAATGCCTATCGGCACCTATTTTTAAAATGCCAATCGGCAACTATATCTGAAATGCCTATCGGCACCTATATCTGATATGCCTATCAGCACCAATTTTTAAAATGCCTATGGGAAACTACATCTGAAATGCCTATCAGCACCTATATTTGAAATGCCTATCGGCAACCATAACTGGAATGCCTATCGGCACCTATATTTGAAATGCCTACCGGCTTCTATATCTGAAATGCCTATCGGCACATATATCTGAAATGCTTATCGGCACCAATTTTTGAAATGCCTATCGGAAATTACATCTGAAATGCCTATCAGCACCTATATTTGAAATGCCTATCGGCAATTATATCTGGAATGCTTATCGGCACCTATATTTGATATGCCTATCGGCTTCTATATCTGAAACGCCTATCGGCACCTATTTTTAAAATGCCAATCGGCAACTATATCTAAAATGCCTATCGGCACCTATATCTGAAATGCCTATATGCACCTATTTTTGAAATGCCTATCAGCACCTATATTTGAAATGCCTATCGGCAACCATATCTGGAATGCCTATCGCCACCTCTATTTGAAATGCCTATTGGCTTCTATATCAGAAATGCCTATCGACACCTATTTTTAAAATGCTAATGGCAACTATATCTGAAATGCCTATCGGCACCTATATCTGAAATGCCTTTTGGCACCTATTTTTGAAATGCCTATCGGAAACTACATCTGAAATGCCTATCAGCACCTATATTTAAAATGCCTATCGGCAACTATATCTGAAATGCCTATCGATAACTATATTTGAAATACCTATCGGCTTCTATATCTGAAATGCCTATCGGCACCTGTTTTTAAAATGCCAATTGGCAACTATATCTGAAATGCCTATCGGCACCTATATCTGAAATGCCTATCGGCACCTATTTTTGAAATGCCTATCGGTAACTACGTCTGAAATGCCTCTCAGAACCTATATTTGAAATGCCTATCGGCAACCATATCTGGAATACCTATCGGCACCTATATTTGAAATGCCTACCGGCTTCTTTATCTGAAATGCCTATGGGCACCTATTTTTAAAATGTCAATCGGCAAATATATCTGAAATGCCTATCGGCACCTATATCTGAAATGCCTATCGTCACCTATTTCTGAAACGCCTATCGGAAACTACATCTGAAATGCCTATCAGCACCTATATTTGAAATGCCTATCGGCAACCATATCTCGAATGCCTATCGGCACCTATATTTGAAATGCCTATCGGCTTCTATATCTGAAATGCCTATCGGTACCTATTTTTAAAATGCCAATCGGCAACTATATCTAAAATGCCTATCGGCACCTATATCTGAAATGCCTATCTGCACCTATTTTTGAATTGCCTATCGTAAACTACACCTGAAATGCCTATCAGTACCTATATTTGAAATGCTTATCGGCAACTATATCTGAAATGCCTATCGACACATATATTTGAAATACCTATCGGCTTCTATACCTGAAATGCCTATCGGCACCTGTTTTTAAAATGCCAATCAGTAACTATATCTAAAATGCCTATCAACACCTATATCTGAATTGCCTATCGGCACAAATTTTTGAAATGCCTATCGGAAACTACATCTGGAATGCCTATCAGCACCTATATTTGAAATGCCTACCTGCAACCATATCTGGAATGCCTATTGACACATATATTTGAAATACCTATCGGCTTCTATATCTGAAATGCCTATCGGCACCTATTTTTAAAATGCCAATTGGCAATTATATCTGAAATGCCTATCAACTTCTATATCTGAAATGCCTATCGACACCTATTTGTAAAATGCCAATCGGCAACTATATCTGACATGCCTTTCGGCACCTATATCTGAAATGCCTATCGGCACCTATTTTTGAAATGCCTATCGGAAACTACATCTGAAATGCCTATCAGCACCTATATTTGAAATGCCTATCGGCAACCATATCTGAAATGCCTATTGACACATATATTTGAAATACCTATCGGCTTCTATATCTGAAATGCCTATCGGCACCTATTTTTAAAATGCCAATTGGCAATTATATCTGAAATGCCTATCAACACCTATATCTGAAATGCCTATCGGCACCAATTTTTGAAATGCTTTCGGAAACTACATCTGAAATGCCTATCAGCACCTATATTTGAAATGCCTATCGGCAACCATATCTGAAATGCTTATCGGCACCTATATTTGAAATGCCTATCGGCTTCTATATCTGAAATGCCTATCGGCACCTATTTTTAAAATGCCAATCGGCAACTATATCTGAAATGCCTATCGGCTTCTTTATCTGAAATGCCTATCGGCACCTATTTTTAAAATGCCAATCGGCAACTATATCTGAAATGCCTATCGGCACCTATATCTGAAATGCCTATCGGCACCTATTTTGAAATGCCTATCGGAAACTACTTCTGAAATGCCTATCAGCACCTATATTTGAAATGCCTATCGGCAATAATATCTGGAATGCCTATCGGCACCTATATTTGAAATGCCTATCGGCTTCTATATCTAAAATGCCTATCGGCACCTATTTTTAAAATGCCAATCGGCAACTATATCTGTAATGCCTATCGGCACCTATATCTGAAATGCCTATCGGCACCTATTTTTAAAACGCCATTCGGAAAATATATCTGAAATGTCTATCGGCACCTATATCTGAAATGCCTATCGGCACCTATTTTTGAAATGCCTATTGGAAACTACATCTGAAAAGCCTATAAGCACCTATATTTGAAATGCCTATCGGCAACTATATCTGGATATGCCTATCGGCACCTATATTTGAAATGCCTATCGGCTTCTATATCTGAAATGCCTATCAGCACCTATTTTTAAAATGCCAATCGGCAACTATATCTGAAGTGCCTATCGGCACCTATATCTGAAATGCCTATCGGCACCTATTTTTAAAATGCCAATCGGCCACTATATCTGAAATGCCTACCAGCACCTATATCTGAAATGCCTATCGGCACCAATTTTTGAAATGCCTATCGGAAACTACATCTGAAATGCTTATCAGCACCTATATTTGAAATGCCTATCGGCAACCATATCTGGAATGCCTATCGGCACCTATATTTGAAATGGCTATCGGCTTCTATATCTGAAATGCCTATCGACACCTATTTTTAAAATGCCAATTGGCAACTATATCTGAAATGCCTATCGGCACCTATATCTGAAATGCCTATCGGTACCTATTTTTGAAATGGCTATCGGAAACTACTTCTGAAATGCCTATCAGCACTTATATTTGAAATGCCTATCGGCAACCATATCTGGAATGCCTATCGGCACCTATATTTAAAATGCCTATCGGCTTCTATATCTGAAAAGCCTATCGGCACCTATTTTTAAAATGCCAATCGGAAACTATATCTGAAATGCCTATCGGCACCTATATCTGAAATGCCTATCGGCACCTACTTTTTGAAATGCCTTTCGGAAACTACATCTGAAATGCCTATCTGCTCCTATATTTGAAATGCCTATCGGCAACCATATCTGAAATGCCTATCGACACCTATATTTGAAATACCTATCGGCTTCTATATCTGAAATGCCTATCGGCACCTGTTTTTAAAATGCCGATCGGCAACTATATCTGAAATGCCTATCGGCACCTATATCTGAAATGCCTATCGGCATCAATTTTTGTAATGCCTATCGGAAACTACATCTAAAATGCCTATCAGCACCTATATTTGAAATGCCTATCGGCAACCATATCTGGAATGCCTATCGGCACCTATATTTGAAATGCCTATCCGCTTCTATATCTGAAATGCCTATCGGCACCTATTTTTAAAATGCCAATTGGCAACTATATCTGAAATGCCTATCGGCACCTATATCTGAAATGTCTATCGGCACCTATTTTTTAAATGCCTATCGATAACTACATCTGAAATGCCTATCAGCACCTATATTTGAAATGCCTATCGGCAACCATATCTGGAATGCCTATCGGCACCTATATTTGAAATGCCTATCGGCTTCTATATCTGAAATGCCTATCGGCACCTATTTTTAAAATGTCAATCGGCAACTATATCTGAAATGCCTATCGACACTTATATCTGAAGTGCCTATCGGCACCTATTTTTGAAATGCCTATCGGAAACTACATCTGAAATGCCTATCAGCACCTATATTTGAAATGCCTATCGGCAACCATATCTGAAATGCCTATCGACACCTATATTTGAAATACCTATCGGCTTCTATAACTGAAATGCCTATCGGCACCTATTTTTAAAATGCCAATCGGTAACTATATCTGAAATGCCTATCGGCACCTATATCTGAAATGCCTATCGGCACCAATTTTTGAAATGCCTATCGGAAACTACAGCTGGAATGCCTATCAGCACCTATATTTGAAACGCCTATCGGCAACCATATCTGGAATGCCTATCGGCACTTATATTTGAAATGCCTATCGGCTTCTATATCTAAAATGCCTATCGACATCTATTTTTAAAATGCCAATTGGCAACTATATCTGAAATGCCTATAGGCAACTATATCTGAAATGCCTATCGGCACCTATTTTTGAAATGCCTATCGACACCTATATTTGAAATGCCTATCGGCACCTATATTTTAAATGCCTATCGGCATCTATATCTGATATGCCTATCGGCACCTATATCTGAAATGCCTATCGGCACCTATTTTTGAAATGCTTATCGGAAGCTACATCTAAAATGCCTATCGGCACCTATTTTTAAAATGCCAAACTGCAAATCTATCTGAAATGCCTATCAGCATCTATATCTAAAATGCCTATCGGCACCTATTTTTGAAATGCCTATCGGAAACTACATCTGAAATGCCTATCAGCACCTATATTTGAAATGCCTATCGGCAACCATATCTGAAATGCCTATCGACACCTATATTTGAAATACCTATCGGCTTCTATATCTGAAATGCCTATCGGCACCTATTTTTAAAATGCCAATCGGCAACTATATCTGAAATGCCTATCGACACCTATATCTGAAATGCCTATCGGCACCTATTTTTGAAATGCCTATCGGAAACTACATCTGAAATGCCTATCAGCACCTATATTTGAAATGCCTATCGGCAAACATATCTGAAATGCCTATCGACACCTATATTTGAAATACCTATCGGCTTCTATATCTGAAATGCCTATCGGCACCTATTTTTAAAATGCCAATCGGTAACTATATCTGAAATGCCTATCGGCACCAATTTTTGAAACGCCTACCGGAAACTACATCTGGAATGCCTATCAGCACCTATATTTGAAATGCCTATCGGCAACCATATCTGGAATGCCTATCGGCACCTATTATTGAAATGCCTATCGGCTTCTATATCTGAAATGCCTATCGACACCTATTTTTAAAACGCCAATTGGCAACTATATATGAAATGCCTATCGGCACCTATATCTGAAATGCCTATCGATATCTATTTTTGAAATGCCTATCGGAAACTACATCTGAAATGCCTATCACCACTTATATTTGAAATGCCTATCGGCAACCATATCTGGAATGCCTATCGGCACCTATATTTGAAATGCCTATCGGCTTATATATCTGAAATGCCTATCGGCACCTATTTTTAAAATGCCAATTGGCAACTATATCTGAAATGCCTATCGGCACCTATATCTAAAATGCCTTTTAGCACCTATTTTTGAAATGCCTATCGGCTTCTATATCTGAAATGCCTATCGGCACCTATATTTGAAATGCCTATCGGCAACCATATCTGGAATGCCTATCGGCACCTATATTTGAAATGCCTATCGGCTTCTATATCTGAAATGCCTATCGGCACCTATTTTTAAAATGCCAATCGGCAACTATATCTGAAATGCCTATCGACACCTATATCTGAAATGCCTATCGGCACCTATTTTTGAAATGCCTATCGAAAACTACATCTGAAATGCCTATCAGCACCTATATTTAAAATGCCTATCGGCAAACATATCTAAAATGCCTATGAACACCTATATTTGAAATACCTATTGGCTTCTATATCTGAAATGCCTATCGGCACCTATATTTGAAATGCCTATCGGCAACCATATCTGGAATGCCTATCGGCACCTATATTTGAAATGCCTATCGGCTTCTATATCTAAATTGCCCATCGACACCTATTTTTAAAATGCCAATCGGCCACTATATCTGAAATGCCTATCAAACCTATACCTGAAATGCCTATCAGCACCTATTTTTGAAATGCCTATCGGAAACTACATCTGAAATGCCTATCAGCACCTATATTTGAAATGCCTATCAGCAACCATATCTGGTATGCTTATCGGCACCTATATTTGAAATGCCTATCGGCTTCTATATCTGAAATGCCTATCGGCACCTATTTTTAAAATACCAATCGGCTACTATATCTGAAATGCCTATCGGCACCTATATCTGAAATGCCTATCGGCACCTATTTTTAAAATGCCTATCGGAAACTACATCTGAAATGCCTATCAGCACATATATTTGAAATGCCTATCGGCAACCATATCTGGAATGCCTATCGGCACCTATATTTGAAATGCCTATCGGCTTCTATACTTGAAATGCCTATCGACACCTATTTTTAAAACGCCAATTGGCAACTATATATGAAATGCCTATCGGCACCTATATCTGAAATGCCTATCGGTACCTATTTTTGAAATGCCTATCGGAAACTACATCTGAAATGCCTATCAGCACTTATATTTGAAATGCCTATCGGCAACCATATCTGGAATGCCTATCGGCACCTATATTTGAAATGCCTATCAGCTTATATATCTGAAATGCCTATCGGCACCTACTTTTAAAATGCCAATTTGCAACTATATCTGAAAAGCCTATCGGCACCTATATCTGAAATGCCTATCGGCACCTATATTTGAAATGCCTATCGGCTTCTATACTTGAAATGCCTATCGACACCTATTTTTAAAACGCCAATTGGCAACTATATATGAAATGCCTATCGGCACCTATATCTGAAATGCCTATCGGCACCTATTTTTAAAATGCCTATCGGAAACTACATCTGAAATGCCTATCAGCACATATATTTGAAATGCCTATCGGCAACCATATCTGGAATGCCTATCGGCACCTATATTTGAAATGCCTATCGGCTTCTATACTTGAAATGCCTATCGACACCTATTTTTAAAACGCCAATTGGCAACTATATATGAAATGCCTATCGGCACCTATATCTGAAATGCCTATCGGTACCTATTTTTGAAATGCCTATCGGAAACTACATCTGAAATGCCTATCAGCACTTATATTTGAAATGCCTATCGGCAACCATATCTGGAATGCCTATCGGCACCTATATTTGAAATGCCTATCGGCTTCTATATCTGAAATGCCTATCGGCACCTATTTTTAAAATGCCAATCGGCAACTATATCTGAAATGCCTATCGACACCTATATCTGAAATGCCTATCGGCACCTATTTTTGAAATGCCTATCGGAAACTACATCTGAAATGCCTATCAGCACCTATATTTGAAATGCCTATCGGCAAACATATCTAAAATGCCTATCGACACCTATATTTGAAATACCTATCGGCTTCTATATCTGAAATGCCTATCGGCACCTATTTTTGAAATGCCTATCGGCTTCTATATCTGAAATGCCTATCGGCACCTACATTTGAAATGCCTATCGGCAACCATATCTGAAATGCCTATCGGCACCTATATTTGAAATGCCTATCGGCTTCTATATCTGAACTGCCTATCGGCACCTATTTTTAAAATGCCAATCGGCAACTATATCTGAAATGCCTATCGACACCTATATCTGAAATGCCTATCGGCACCTATTTTTGAAATGCCTATCGGAAACTACATCTGAAATGCCTATCAGCACCTATATTTGAAATGCCTATCGGCAACCATATCTGGAATGCTTATCGGCACCTATATTTGAAATGCCTATCCGGTTCTATATCTGAAATGCCTATCGGCACCTATTTTTAAAATGCCAAAAAGCAACTATATCTGAAATGCCTATTGACACCTATATCTGAAATGCCTATCGGCACCAATTATTGAAATGCCTATCGGAAACTACATCTGGAATGCCTATCAGCACCTATATTTGAAATGCCTATCGGCAACCATATCTGGAATGCCTATCGGCACCTATATTTGAAATGCTTATCGTCTTCTATATCTGAAATGCCTATCGACACCTATTTTTAAAACGCCAATTGGCAACTATATCTGAAATGCCTATCGGCACCTATATTTGAAATGCCTATCGGCCTATATATCTGAAATGCCTATCAGCACCTATTTTTAAAATGCCAATTGGCAACTATATCTGAAATGCCTATCGGCACCTATATCTGAAATGCCTATCGGCACCTATTTTTGAAATGCCTATCGCCTTCTATATCTGAAATGCCTATCGGCACCTATATTTGAAATGCCTATCGGCAACCATATCTGGAATGCCTATCGGCACCTATATTTGAAATGCCTATCGGCTTCTATATCTGAAATGCCTATCGGCACCTATTTTTAAAATGCCAATCGGCAACTATATCTGTAATGCCTATCGGCACCAATATTTGAAATGCCTATCGGCAACTATATCTGGAATGCCTATCGGCACCTATATTTGAAATACCTATCGGCTTCTATATCTGAAATGCCTATCGGCACCTATTTTTAAAATGCCAATCGGCAACTATATCTGAAGTGCCTATCGGCACCTATATCTGAAATGCCTATCGCCTTCTATATCTGAAATGCCTATCGGCACCTATATTTGAAATGCCTATCGGCAACCATATCTGGAATGCCTATCGGCACCTATATTTGAAATGCCTATCGGCTTCTATATCTGAAATGCCTATCGGCACCTATTTTTAAAATGCCAATCGGCAACTATATCTGTAATGCCTATCGGCACCAATATTTGAAATGCCTATCGGCAACCATATCTGAAATGCCTAGCGACACCTATATTTAAAATACCTATCGGCTTCTATATCTGAAATGCCTATCAGCACCTATTTTTAAATTGCCAATCGGCAACTATATCTGAAATGCCTATCAGCACCTATATCTGAAATGCCTATCGGCACCAATTTTTGAAATGCCTATCGGAAACTACATCTGAAATGCCTATCAGCACCTATATTTGAAATGCCTATCGGCAACCAAATCTGGAATGCCTATCGGCACCTATAGTTGAAATGCCTATCGGCTTTTATATTGAAATGCCTATCGGCACCTATTTTTAAAATGCCATTCGGAAACTATATCTGAAATGCCTATCGGCACCTATATCTGAAATGCCTATCGGCACCTATTTTTGAAATGCCTATTGGAAACTACATCTGAAATGCCTATCAGCACCTATATTAGAAATGCCTATCGGCAACCATATCTGGAATGCCTATCGGCACCTATATTTGAAATACCTATCGGCTTCTATATCTGAAATGCCTATCGGCACCTATTTTTAATATGCCAATCGGAAACTATATCTGAAGTGCCTATCGGCACCTAAATCTGAAATGCCTATCGGCACCTATTTTTGAAATGCCTATCGAAAACTACATCTGAAATGCCTATCAGCACTAATATTTGAAATGCCTATCGGCAACCACATCAGAAATGCCTATCGGCACTTATATCTGAAATGCCCAACGGCATTTATATCTGAAATGCCTATCGACACCTATATTTGAAATGCCTATCGGCACCTATATTTTAAATGCCTATCGGCAACTATATCTGATATGCCTATCGGCACCTATATCTGAAATGCCTATCGGCACCTATTTTTGAAAAGCCTATCGGAAACTACATCTAAAATGCCTATCGGCACCTATTTTTAAAATGCCAATCGGCAACTCTATCTGAAATGTCTATCGGCACCTATATCTGAAATGCCTATCGGCACCTATTTTTAAAATGCCAATCGGCAACTATATCTGCAATGCCTATCGGCACCTATATCTGAAATGCCTATCGGCACCAATTTTTGAAATGCCTATCGGGAACTACATCTGAAATGCCTATCAGCACCTATATTTGAAATGCCTATCGGCAACCATATCTGGAATGCCTATCGGCACCTATATTTGAAATGCCTATCGGCTTCTATATCTGAAATGCCTATCGGCACCTATATCTGAAATGCCTATCGCCACCAATTTTTGAAATGCCTATCGGAAACTTCATCTGAAATACCTGTCAGCACCTATATTTGAAATGCCTATCGGCAACCATATCTGGAATGCTTATCGGCACCTATATTTGAAAAAATTATCGGCTTCTATATCTGAAATGCCTATCGGCACCTATTTTTAAAATGCCAATCGGCAACTATATCTGAAATGCTTATAGGCACCTATATCTGAAATGCCTATCGGCACCTATTTTTGAAATGCCTATCGGCACCTATTTTTGAAATGCCTATCGGAAACTACATCTGAAATGTCTATCATGACCTATATTTGAAATGCCTATCGGCAACCATATCTGGAATGCCTATCGGCACCTATATTTGAAATGTCTATCGACTTCTATATCTGTAATGCCTATCGGCACCTATATCTGAAATGCCTATCGGCACCTACTTTTGAAATGCCTATCGGAAACTACATCTGAAATGCCTATCAGCACCTATCTTTGAAATGCCTATCGGCAACCATATCTGAAATGCCTATCGACACCTATATTTAAAATACCTATAGGCTTCTATATCTGAAATGCCTATCGGCACCTATTTTTAAAATGCCAATCGGTTACTATATCTGAAATGCCTATCGGCACCTATATCTGAAAAGCCTATCGGCACCAATTTTTGAAATGCCTATCGGAAACTACATCTGGAATGCCTATCAGCACCTATATTTGAAATGCCTATCGGCAACCATATCTGGAATGCCTATCAGCACCTATATTTGAAATGCCTATCGGCTTCTATATCTGAAATGCCTATCGGCACATATTTTTAAAATGCCAATCGGCAACTATATCTGAAATGCCTAACGGCACCTATATCTGAAATGCCTATCGGCACCAATTTTTGAAATGCCTATCGGGAACTACATCTGAAATGCCTATCAGCACCTATATTTGAAATGCCTATCGGCTTCTATATCTGAAATGCTTATCGGCACCTATATCTGAAATGCCTATCGCCACCAATTTTTGAAATGCCTATCGGAAACTACATCTGAAATGCCTGTCGGCACCTATATTTGAAATACCTATCGGTAACCATATCTGGAATGCCCATCGGCACCTATATTTGAAATGCAATCGGCTTCTATATCTGAAATGCCTATCGGCACCTATTTTTAAAATGCCAATCGGCAACTGTATCTAAAATGCCTATCGACACCTATATCTGAAATGCCTATCGGCACCTATTTTTGAAATGCCTATCGGAAACTACATCTGAAATGCCTATCAGCACCTATATTTGAAATGCCTATCGGCAAACATATCTGAAATGCCTATCGACACCTATATTTGAAATACCTATCGGCTTCTATATCTGAAATGCCTATCGGCACCTATTTTTAAAATGCTAATCGGTAACTATATCTGAAATGCCTATCGGCACCTATATCTGAAATGCCTATCGGCACCTGTTTTTTAAATGCCTATCGGAAACTACATCTGAAATGCCTATCAGCACCTATATTTAAAATGCCTATCGGCAAACATATCTGGAATGCCTATCGACACCTATATTTGAAATGCCTATCGGCTTCTATACTTGAAATGCCTATCGACACCTATTTTTAAAACGCCAATTGGCAACTATATATGAAATGCCTATCGGCACCTATATCTGAAATGCCTATCGGTACCTATTTTTGAAATGCCTATCGGAAACTACATCTGAAATGCCTATCAGCACTTATATTTGAAATGCCTATCGGCAAACATATCTGGAATGCCTATCGGCACCTATATTTGAAATGCCTATCGGCTTATATATCTGAAATGCCTATCGGCACCTATTTTTAAATGCCAATTGGCAACTATATCTGAAATGCCTATCGGCACCTTTATCTGAAATGCCTATCGGCACCTATTTTTGAAATGCCTATCGGCTTCTATATCTGAAATGCCTATCGACACCTATATTTGAAATGCCTATCGGCAACCATATCTGGAATGCCTATCGGCACCTATATTTGAAATGCCTATCGGCTTCTATATCTGAAATGCCTATCGGCACCTATTTTTAAAATGCCAATCGGCAACTATATCTGAAATGCCTATCGACATCTATATCTGAAATGCCTATCGGCACCTATTTTTGAAATGCCTATCGGAAACTACATCTGAAATGCCTATCAGCACCTATATTTGAAATGCCTATCGGCAAACATATCTAAAATGCCTATCGACACCTATATTTGAAATACCTATCGGCTTCTATATCTGAAATGCCTATCGGCACCTATTTTTAAAATGCCAATCGGTTACTATATCTGAAATGCCTATCGGCACCTATATCTGAAAAGCCTATCGGCACCAATTTTTGAAATGCCTATCGGAAACTACATCTGGAATGCCTATCAGCACCTATATTTGAAATGCCTATCGGCAACCATATCTGGAATGCCTATCAGCACCTATATTTGAAATGCCTATCGGCTTCTATATCTGAAATGCCTATCGGCACATATTTTTAAAATGCCAATCGGCAACTATATCTGAAATGCTTATCGGCACCTATATCTGAAATGCCTATCGCCACCAATTTTTGAAATGCCTATCGGAAACTACATCTGAAATGCCTGTCGGCACCTATATTTGAAATACCTATCGGTAACCATATCTGGAATGCCCATCGGCACCTATATTTGAAATGCAATCGGCTTCTATATCTGAAATGCCTATCGGCACCTATTTTTAAAATGCCAATCGGCAACTGTATCTAAAATGCCTATCGACACCTATATCTGATATGCCTATCGGCACCTATATCTGAAATGCCTATCGGCACCTATTTTTGAAATGCCTATCGGCTTCTATATCTGAAATGCCTATCGGCACCAATTTTTGAAATGCCTATCGGGAACTACATCTGAAATGCCTATCAGCACCTATATTTGAAATGCCTATCGGCTTCTATATCTGAAATGCTTATCGGCACCTATATCTGAAATGCCTATCGCCACCAATTTTTGAAATGCCTATCGGAAACTACATCTGAAATGCCTGTCGGCACCTATATTTGAAATACCTATCGGTAACCATATCTGGAATGCCCATCGGCACCTATATTTGAAATGCAATCGGCTTCTATATCTGAAATGCCTATCGGCACCTATTTTTAAAATGCCAATCGGCAACTGTATCTAAAATGCCTATCGACACCTATATCTGAAATGCCTATCGGCACCTATTTTTGAAATGCCTATCGGAAACTACATCTGAAATGCCTATCAGCACCTATATTTGAAATGCCTATCGGCAAACATATCTGAAATGCCTATCGACACCTATATTTGAAATACCTATCGGCTTCTATATCTGAAATGCCTATCGGCACCTATTTTTAAAATGCCAATCGGTAACTATATCTGAAATGCCTATCGGCACCTATATCTGAAATGCCTATCGGCACAAATTTTTGAAATGCCTATCGGAAACTACATCTGGAATGCCTATCAGCACCTATATTTGAAATGCCTATCGGCGACCATATCTGGAATGCCTATCGGCACCTATATTTGAAATGCCTATTGGCTTCTATATCTGAAATGCCCATCGACACCTATTTTTAAAATGCCAATCGGCCACTATATCTGAAATGCCTATCGGCACCTATACCCTGAAATGCCTATCGGCAGCTATATTAGAAATGCCTATAGGAAACTACATCTAAAACGCCTATCAGCACCTATATTTGAAATGCCTATCGGCAACCATATCTGGAATGCTTATCGGCACCTATATTTGAAATGCCTTTCGGCTTCTATATCCGAAATGCCTATCGGCACCTATTTTTAAAATGCCAATCGGCAACTATATCTGAAATGCCTATCGACACCTATATCTGAAATGCCAATCGACACCTATTTTTGAAATGCCTATCGGAAACTACATCTGAAATGCCTATCAGCACCTATATTTGAAATGCCTATCGGCAACCATATCTGAAATGCCTATCGACACCTATATCTGAAATACCTATCGGCTTCTATATCTGAAATGCCTATCGGCACCTATTTTTAAAATGTTAATCGTCAACTTTATCTGAAATGCCTATCGGCACCTATATCTGAAATGCCTATCGGCAACTATTTTTGAAATGCCTATCGGAAACTACATCTGAAATGCCTATCAGCACCTATATTTGAAATGCCTATCGGCAACCATATCTGGAATGCCTATCGGCACCTATATTTGAAATGCCTATCGGCAACCACATCAGAAATGCCTATCGGCACCTATATCTGAAATGTCTTTCGGCATATATATCTGGAATGCCTATCGACACCTATATTTGAAATGCCTATCGGCACCTATATTTTAAATGCCTATCGGCAACTATATCTGATATGCCTATCGGCACCTATATCTGAAATGCCTATCGGCACCTATTTTTGAAATGCCTATCGGAAACTACATCTAAAATGCCTATCGGCACCTATTTTTAAAATGCCAATCGGCAACTCTATCTGAAATGCCTATCGGCACCTATATCTGAAATGCCTATAGGGACCTATTTTTAAAATGCCAATCGGCAACTATATCTGAAATGCCTATCGGCACCAATTTTTGAAATGCCTATCGGAAACTACATCTGAAATGCCTATCAGCACCTATATTTGAAATGCCTATCGGCAACCATATCTGGAATGCCTATCGGCACCTATATTTGAAATGCCTATCGACTTCTATATCTGAAATGCCTATCGGCACCTATTTTTAAATGCAAATCGGCAACTATATCTGAAATGCCTATCGGCAACTATTTTTGAAATGCCTATCGGAAACCACATCTGAAATGCCTATCAGCACCTATATTTGAAATGCCTATCGGCAACCACATCAGAAATGCCTATCGGCACCTATATTTTAAATGCCTATCGGCAACTATATCTGATATGCCTATCGGCACCTATATCTGAAATGCCTATCGGCACCTATTTTTGAAATGCCTATCGGAAACTACATCTAAAATGCCTATCGGCACCTATTTTTAAAATGCCAATCGGCAACTCTATCTGAAATGCCTATCGGCACCTATATCTGAAATGCCTATCGGCACCTATTTTTAAAATGCCTATCGGAAACTACATCTGAAATGCCTATCAGCACCTATATTTGAAATGCCTATCGGCTTCTATATCTGAAATGCCTATCGACACCTATTTTTAAAATGCCAATCGGCAACTATATCTGAAATGCCTATGGGCACCTATATCTGAAATGCTTATCGGAACCTATTTTTTAAATGCCTATCGGAAACTACATCTGAAATGCCTATCAGCACCTATATTTGAAATGCCTATCGGCAACCACATCAGAAATGCCTATCGGCACCTATATCTGAAATGCCTATCGACACCTATATTTGAAATGCCTATCGGCACCTATGTTTTATATGCCTATCGGCAAATATATCTGATATGCCTATCGGCACCTATATCTGAAATACCTATCGGCACCTATTTTTGAAATGCCTATCGGAAACTACATCTAAAATGCCTATCAACACCTATTTTTAAAATGCCAATTGGCAACTCTATCTGAAATGCCTATCGGCACCTATATCTGAAATGCCTATCGGCACCTATATTTGAAATACCTATCGGCTTCTATATCTGAAATACCTATAGGCACCTATATTTTAAATGCCTATCGGCAACTATATCTGATATGCCCATCGGCACCTATATCTGAAATGCCTATCGGCACCAATTTTTGAAATGCTTTCGGAAACTACATCTGAAATGCCTATCAGCACCTATATTTAAAATGCCTATCGGCACCTATATCTGAAATGCCTATCGGCACCTACTTTGAAATGCCTATCATAAACTACATCTGAAATGCCTATCAGCACCTATATTTGAAATGCCTATCGGCAACCATATCTGGAATGCCTATCGGCACCTATATTTGAAATGCCTATCGGCTTCAATATCTAAAATGCCTATCGGCACCTATTTTTAAAATGCCATTCGGCAACTATATCTGTAATGCCTATCGGCACCTATATCTGAAATGTCTATCGGCACCTATTTTTGAAATGCCTATCGGAAACTACATCTGAAATGCCTATCAGCACCTATATTTGAAATGCCTATCGGCAACCATACCTGGAATGCCTATCGGCACCTATATTTGAAATGCCTATCGGCTTCTATATCTGAAATGCCTATCGGCACCTATTTTTAAAATGCCATTCGGAAACTATATCTGAAATGCCTATCGGTACCTATATCTGAAATGCCTATCGGCACCTATTTTTGAAATGCCTATTGGAAACTACATCTGAAATGCCTATCAGCACCTATATTTGAAATGCCTATGGGCAACCATATCTGGAATGCCTATCGGCACCTATATTTGAAATGCCTATCGGCTTCTATATCTGAAATGCCTATCGGCACCTATTTTTAAAATGCCAATCGGCACTTATATCTGAAATGCCTATCGGCACCTATTTTTAAAATGCCAATCGGCAACTACATCTGAAATGCCTATCGGCACCTATATCTGAAATGCCTATCGGCACCAATTTTTAAAATGCCTATGGGAAACTACATCTGAAATGCCTATCAGCACCTATATTTGAAATGCCTATCGGCAACCATATCTGGAATGCCTACCGGCACCTATATTTGAAATACCTATCGGCTTCTATATCTGAAATGCCTATCGGCACCTATATTTTAAATGCCTATCGGCAAATATATCTGATATGCCTATCGGCACCTATATCTGAAATGCCTATCGGCACCTATTTTTGAAATGCCTATCGGAAACTACATCTGAAATGCCTATCAGCACCTATATTTGAAATGCCTATCGGCAACCATATCTGAAATGCCTATCGACACCTATATTTGAAATACCTATCGGCTTCTATATCTGAAATGCCTATCAGCACCTATTTTTAAAATGCCAATCGGCAACTATATCTGAAATGCCTATCGGCACCTATATCTGAAATGCTTATCGGCACCAATTTTTGAAATGCCTATCGGAAACTACATCTGAAATGCCTATCAACACATATATTTGAAATGCCTATCGGCAACCATACCTGGAATGCCTATCGGCACCTATATTTGAAATGCCTATCGGCTTCAATATCTGAAATGCCTATCGGCACCTATTTTTAAAATGCCAATCGGCACCTAGGTATATCTGAAATGCCTATCGGCACCTATTTTTAAAATGCCAATCGGCAACTATATCTGAAATGCCTATCGGCACCTATATCTGATATGCCTATCAGCACCAATTTTTAAAATGCCTATGGGAAACTACATCTGAAATGCCTATCAGCACC
>JAVRKA010001134.1:0-25054 GCA_034508555.1 Venustoraphidia nigricollis | reverse complement strand
CGATAGGCATTTCAGATATGGTTGCCGATAGGCATTTCAAATATAGGTGCTGATAGGCATTTCAGATGTAGTTTCCGATAGGCATTTCAAAAATTGGTGCCGATAGGTATTTCAGATATAGGTGCCGATAGGCATTTCAGATATAGTTGCCGATTGGCATTTTAAAAATAGGTGCCGATAGGCATTTCAGATATAGAAGCCGATAGGCATTTCAAATATAGGTGCCGATAGGCATTCCAGATATGGTTGCCGATAGGCATTTCAAATATAGGTGCTGATAGGCATTTCAGATGTAGTTTCCGATAGGCATTTCAAAAATAGATGCCGATAGTCATTTCAGATATAGGCGCCGATAGGCATTTCAGATATAGTTGCCGATTGGCATTTTAAAAATAGGTGCCGATAGGCATTTCAGATATAGGTGCCGATAGGCATTTCAGATATAGTTGCCGATTGGCACTATAAAAATAGGTGCCGATAGGCATCTCAGATATAGAAGCCGATAGGCATTTCAAATATAGGTGCCGATAGGCATTCCAGATATGGTTGCCGATAGGCATTTCAAATATAGTTGCTGATAGTTATTTCAGATGTAGTTTCCGATAGGCAGTTCAAAAATAGGTGCCGATAGGCATTTCAGATATAGGTGCTGATAGGCATTCCAGATATGGTTTCCGATAGGCATTTCAAATATAGGTGCTGATAGGCATTTCAGATGTAGTTTCCGATAGGCATTTCAAAAATAGGTGCCGAAAGGCATTTCAGAAGTAGGTGCCGATAGGCATTTCAGATATAGTTGCCGATTGGCATTTTAAAAATAGGTGCCGATAGGCATTTCAGATATAGAAGCCGAAAGGCATTTCAAATATAGGTGCCGATAGGCATTCCAGATATGTTTGCCGATAGGCATTTAAACATAGGTGCTGATAGGCATTTCTGATGTAGTTTCCGATAGGCATTTCAAAAATAGGTGCCGATAGGCATTTCAGATATAGGTGCCTATAGGCATTTCAGATATAGTTGCCGATTGGCATTTTAAAAATAGGTGCCGATAGGCATTTCAGATATAGAAGCCGATAGGGATTTCAAATATAGGTGCCGATAGGCATTCCAGATATGGTTGCCGATACGCATTTCAAACATAGGTGCTGATAGGCATTTCAGATGTAGTTTCCGATAGGCATTTCAAAAATAAGTGCCGATAGGCATTTCAGATATAGGTGCCGATAGGCATTTCAGATATAGTTGCCGATTGGCATTTTAAAAATAGGTGCCGATAGGCATTTCAGTTATAAATACCGAAAGGCATTTCAGATATAGGTGCCGATAGGCATTTCCGATTTGGTTGCCGATAGGCTTTTCAAATATAGGTGCTGATAGGAATTTCAGATGTTGTTTCTGATAGGCATCTCAAAAATAGGTGCCGATAGGAATTTCAGATATAGGTGCCGATAGGCACTTCAGATATAGTTTCCGATTGGCATTTTAAAAATAGGTGCCGATAGGCATTTCAGATATAGAAGCCGATAGGCTTTTCAAATATAGGTGCCGATAGGCATTCCAGATATGGTTGCCGATAGGCATTTCAAATATAGTTGCCGATAGGCATTTCAAATATAGGTGCTGATAGGCATTTTAGATATAGGTGCCTATAGGCATTTCATATATAAGTGCCGATAGGCATTTTAGATTTAGTTGCCGATAGGCATTTCAGAAATAGATGCCGATAGGCATATCAGATATAGTTGCCGATAGGCATTTAAAACATAGGTGCCGATAGGCATTTCAAATATAGGTGCCGATAGGCATTTCAGATATAAATACCGAAAGGCATTTCAGATATAGGTGCCGATAGGCATTTCTGATTTGGTTGCCGATAGGCATTTGAAATATAGGAGTTAATAGGCATTTCAGATGTTGTTTCCGATAGGCATTTCAAAAATAGGTGCCGATAGGCATTTCAGATATAGGTGCCGATAGGCATATCAGATATAGTTGCCGATAGGCATTTAAAATATAAGTGCCGATAGGCATTTCAAATATAGGTGCCGATAGGCATTTCAGATATAAATGCCGAAAGGCATTTCAGATATAGGTGCCGATAGGCATTTCTGATTTGGTTGCAATTAGGCATTTCAAATATAGGTGCTGATAGGCATTTCAGATATAGTTGCCGATTGGCATTTAAAAATAGGTGCCGATAGGCATCTCAGATATAGAAGCCGATAGGCATTTCAAATATAGGTGCCAATAGGCATTTCAGATATAGTTGCCGATTGGCACTTTGAAAATAGGTGCCGATAGGCATTTCAGATATAGAAGCCGATAGGCATCTCAAATATAGGTGCCGATAGGCATTCCAGATATAGTTGCCGATTTACATTTTAAAAATAGGTGCCGATAGGCATTTCAGATATAGAAGCCGATAGGTATTTCAAATATAGGTGTCGATAGGCATTTCAGATATGTTACCGATAGGCATTTCAAATATAGGTGCTAATAGGCATTTCAGATGTAGTTTCCGATAGGCATTTCAAAAATAGGTGCGATAGGCATTTCAGATATAGGTGCCGATAGGCATTTTAAAATATAGGTGTTGATAGGCATTTCAGATATAAATGCCGAAGGCATTTCAGATATAGGTGCCGATAGGCATTTCTGATTTGGTTGCCGATAGGCATTTCAAATATAGGTGCTGATAGGCATTTCAGATGTAGTTTCCGATAGGCATTTCAAAAATAGGTGCCGATAGGCATTTCAGATATAGGTGCCGATAGGCATTTCAGATATAGTTGCCGATATGCATTTTAAAAATAGGTGCTGATAGGCATTTCAGATATAGAAGCCGATAGGCATTTCAAATATAGGTGCTGATAGGCATTTCAGATATAGTTGCCGATTGGCATTTTAAAAATAGGTGCCGATAGGCATTTCAGATATAGGTGCCGATAGGCATTTCAGATATAGTTGCCGATATGCATTTTAAAAATAGGTGCTGATAGGCATTTCAGATATAGAAGCCGATAGGCATTTCAAATATAGGTGCTGATAGGCATTTCAGATATAGTTGCCAATTGGCATTTTAAAAATAGGTGTCGATAGGCATTTCAGATATAAATACCGAAAGGCATTTCAGATATAGGTGCCGATAGGCATTTCTGATTTGGTTGCCGATAGGCATTTCAAATAGAGGTGCTGATAGGCATATCAGATGTTGTTTCTGATAGGCATCTCAAAAATAGGTGCCGATAGGCATTTCAGATATAGGTGCCGTTAGGCATTTCAGATATAGTTGCCGATTGGCATTTTAAAAATAGGTGCCGATAGGCATTTCAGATATAGAAGCCCATAGGCATTTCAAATATAGGTGCCGATAGGCATTCCGGATATGGTTGCCGATAGGCATTTCAAATATAGTTGCCGATAGGCATTTCAAATATAGGTGCTGATAGGCATTTTAGATATAGGTGCCGATAGGCATTTCAAATATAAGTGCCGATAGGCATTTCAGATTTAGTTGCCGATAGGCATTTCAGAAATAAATGCCGATAGGCATATCAGATATAGTTGCCGATAGGCATTTAAAACATAGGTGCCGATAGGCATTTCAAATGTAGGTGCCGATAGGCATTTCAGATATAAATACCGAAAGGCATTTCAGATATAGGTGCCGATAGGCATTTCAGATATAGTTGCCGATTGGCACTATAAAAATAGGTGCCGATAGGCATCTCAGATATAGAAGCCGATAGGCATTTCAAATATAGGTGCCGATAGGCATTCCAGATATGGTTGCCGATAGGCATTTCAAATATAGTTGCTGATAGTTATTTCAGATGTAGTTTCCGATAGGCATTTCAAAAATAGGTGCCGATAGGCATTTCAGATATAGGTGCTGATAGGCATTCCAGATATGGTTGCCGATAGGCATTTCAAATATAGGTGATGATAGGCATTTCAGATGTAGTTTCCGATAGGCATTTCAAAAATAGGTGCCGATAGGCATTTCAGATATAGGTGCCGATAGGCATTTCAGATATAGTTGCCGATTGGCATTTTAAAAATAGGTGCCGATAGGCATTTCAGATATAGAAGCCGATAGGTATTTCAAATATAGGTGTCGATAGGCATTTCAGATATGGTTGCCGATAGGCATTTCAAATATGGGTGCTGATAGGCATTTCAGATATAGTTGCCGACTGGCATTTTAAAAATAGGTGCCGATAGGCATTTCAGATATAGAAGCCGATAGGCATTTCAAATATAGGGGCTGATAGGCATTTCAGATGTAGTTTCCGATAGGCATTTCAGAAATAGGTGCCGATAGGCATTTCAGATATAGGTGCCGATAGGCATTTCAGATATAGTTGCCGACTGGCATTTTAGAAATAGGTGCCGATAGGCATTTCAGATATAGAAGCCGATAGGTATTTCAAATATAGGTGTCGATAGGCATTTCAGATATGGTTGCCGATAGGCATTTCAAATATAGGTGCTGATAGGCATTTCAGATGTAGTTTCCGATAGGCATTTCAAAAATAGGTGCCGATAGGCATTTCAGATATAGGTGCCGATAGGCATTTCAGATGTAGTTTCCGATAGGCATTTCAAAAATAAATGCAGATTAGCATTAAAAAAAAAGGTGCCGATAAGCATTTCAGATGTAGTTTTCGATAGGCATTTCAAAAATAAATGCCGATAGGCATTTCAAATATAGGTGCCGATAGGCATATCAGATATAGTTGCCGATAGGCATTTAGAATATAGGTGCCGATAGTCATTTCAAATATAGGTGCCGATAGGCATTTCAGATATAAATGCCGAAAGGCATTTCAGATATAGGTGCTGATAGGCATTTCTGATTTGGTTGCCGATAGGCATTTCAAATATAGGTGCTGATAGGCATTTCAGATGTAGTTTCCGATAGGCATTTCAAAAATAGGTGCCGATAGGCATTTTAGACATAGGTGCCGATAGGCATTTCAGATATAGTTGCCGATAGGCATTTTAAACATAGGTGCCGATAGGCATTTCAGATATAGAAGCCGATAGGCATTTCAAATATAGGTGCCGATAGGCATTCCAGATATGGTTGCCGATAGGCATTTCAAATATAGGTGCCAATAGGCAGTTCTGATTTGGTTGCCGATAGGCATTTTAGATATAGGTGCCATTAGGCATTTCAGATATACGTGCCGATAGGCATTTCAAAAATAGGTGCCGATAGGCATGTCAGATATAGGTGCCGGTAGGCATTTCAGATATAGTTGCCGATTGGCATTTTAAAAATAGGTGCCGATAGGCATTTCAGATATAGAAGCCGATAGGCATTTCAAATATAGGTGCCGATAGGCATTCCAGATATGGTTGCCGATAGGCATTTCAAATATAGGTGCTGATAGGCATTTCAGATGTAGATTCCGATAGGCATTTCAAAAATAGGAGCCGATAGACATTTCTGATATAGAAGCCGATAGGTATTTTAAATATAGGTATCGATAGGCATTTCAGATATGGTTGCCGGTAAACATATCAAATATGAGTGCTGATAAACATTTCAGATATAGTTGCCGATTGGCATTTTAAAAATAGGTGCCGATAGGCATTTCAGATATAGGTGCCGATAGGCATTTCAAATAAAGGTGCCGATAGGCATTTCTGATTTGGTTGCCGATAGGCATTTCAAATATAGGTGCTGATAGGCATTTTAGATATAGGTGCCGATAGGCATTTCAAATATAAGTGACGATAGGCATTTCAGATTTAGTTGCCGATAAGCATTTCAGAAATAGATGCCGATAGGCATTTCAGATATAGGTGCTGATAGGCATTCCAGATATGGTGTCCGATAAGCATTTCAAATATAGGTGCTGATAGGCATTTCAGATGTAGTTTCCGATAGGCATTTCAAAAATAGGTGCCGATAGGCATTTCAGATATAGGTGCCGATAGGCATTTCAGATATAGTTGCAGATTGGCATTTTAAAAATAGGTGCCGATAGGCATTTCAGATATAGAATCCGACTGGCATTTTAAAAATAGGTGCCGATAGGCATTTCAGATATAGGTGCCGATAGGCATTTCAGATATAGTTGCCGATTGGCATTTTAAAAATAGGTGCCGATAAGCATTTCAGATATAGAAGCCGATAGGTATTTCAAATATAGGTGTCGATAGGCATTTCAGATATGTTTGCCAATAGGCATTTCAAATATAGGTGCTGATAGGCATTTCAGATGTAGTTTCCGATAGGCATTTCAAAAATAGGTGCCGATAGACATTTCAGATATAGGTGCCGATAGGCATTTCATATATAGTTGCCAATTGGCATTTTAAAAATAGGTGTCGATAGGCATTTCAGATATAGAATCCGATAGGCATTTCAAATATAGGTGCCGATAGGCTTTCGAGATATGGTTGCCGATAGGCTTTTTAAATATAGGTGCTGATAGGCATTCCAGATGTAGTTTCCGATAGGCATTTCAAAAATTGGTGCCGATAGGCATTTCAGATATAGGTGCCGATGGGCATTTCAGATATAGTTGCCGATTGGCATTTTAAAAATAGGTGTCGATAGGCATTTCAGATATAGAATCCGATAGGCATTTCAAATATAGGTGCCGATAGGCATTCCAGATATGGTTGCCGATAGGCATTTTAAATATAGGTGCTGATAGGCATTCCAGATGTAGTTTCCAATAGGCATTTCAAAAATTGGTGCTGATAGGCATTTCAGATATAGGATCCGATGGGCATTTCAGATATAGTTGCCGATTGGCATTTTATAAATAGGTGTCGATAGGCATTTCAGATATAGAATCCGTTAGGCATTTCAAATATAGGTGCCGATAGGCATTCCAGATATGGTTGCCGATAGGCATTTTAAATATAGGTGCTGATAGGCATTCCAGATGTAGTTTCCGATAGGCATTTCAAAAATTGGTGCCGATAGGCATTTAAGATATTGGTGCCGATAGGCATTTCAGATATAGTTACCGATTGGCATTTTAAAAATAGGTGCCCATAGGCATCTCAGTATAGAAGCCGATAGGTATTTCAAATATAGGTGTCGATAGGCATTTCAGATGTAGTTTCCGATAGGCATTTCAAAAATAGGTGCCGATAGGCATTTCAGATATAGTTGCCGATTGGCATTTTAAAAATAGGTGCCGATAGGCATTTCAGATATAGAAGCCGATAGGAATTTCAAATATAGGTGCCGATAGGCATTCCAGATATGGTTGCCGATAGGCATTTCAGATATAGTTGCCGATTGGCATTTTAAAAATAGGTGCCGATAGGCATTTTAGATGTAGTTTCCGATAGGCATTTCAAAAATAGGTGCCGATAGGCATTTCAGATATAGGTGCCGAAAGGCATATCAGATATAGTTGCCGATAGGCATTTAAAATATAGGTGCCGATAGGCATTACAAATATAGGTGTCGATAGGCATTTCAGATATAAATGCCGAAAGGCATTTCAGATATAGGTGCCGATAGGCATTTGTGATGTGGTTGCCGATAGGCATTTCAAATATAGGTGCTGATAAGCATTTCAGATGTAGTTTCCGATAGGCATTTCAAAAATAGGTGCCGATAGGCATTTCAGATATAGGTGCCGATAGGCATTTCAGATATAGTTGCCGATTGGCATTTTAAAAATAGGTGCCGATAGGCATTTCAGATATAGAAGCCGATAGGCATTTCAAATATAGGTGCCGATAGGCATTTCGGTTATGGTTGCCGATAGGCATTTCAAATATAGGTGCTGATAGGCATTTCAGATGTAGTTTCCGATAGGCATTTCAAAAATTGGTGCCGATAGGCATTTCAGATATAGGTGCCGATAGGCATTTCAGATATAGTTGCCGATTGGCATTTTAAAAATAGGTGCCGATAGGCATTTCAGATATAGAAGCCGATAAGCATTTCAAATATAGGTGCCGATAGGTATTTCAGATATAATTGCCTATAGGCAATTCAAATATAGGTGCTGATAGGCATTCCAGATGTAGTTTCCGATAGGCATTTCAAAAATTGGTGCCGATAGGCATTTCAGATATAGGTGCCGATAGGCATTTGTGATATAGTTGCCAATTGGCATTTTAAAAATAGGTGCCGATGGGCATTTCAGATATAGAAGCCGATAGGCATTTCAAATATAGGTGCCGATAGGCATTTCAGATATGGTTGCCGATAGGCATTTCAAATATAGGAGCAGATAGGCATTTCAGATGTAATTTCCGAAAATCATTTCAAAAATAGGTGCCGATAGGCATTTCAGATATAGGTGCCGATAGGCATTTCAGATATAGTTGCCGATTGGCATTTTAAAAATAGGTGCCGATAGGCATTTCAGATATAGAAGCCGATAGGCATCTCAAATATAGGTGCCGATAGGCATTCCAGATATGGTTGCCGATAGGCATTTCAAATATAGGTGCTGATAGGCATTCCAGATGTAGTTTCCGATAGGCATTTCAAAAATTGGTGCCGATAGGCATTTCAGATATAGTTGCCAATTGGCATTTTAAAAATAGGTGCCGATGGGCATTTCAGATATAGAAGCCGATAGGCATTTCAAATATAGGTGCCGATAGGCATTTCAGATATGGTTGCCGATAGGCATTTCAAATATAGGAGCAGATAGGCATTTCAGATGTAATTTCCGAAAATCATTTCAAAAATAGGTGCCGATAGGCATTTCAGATATAGGTGCCGATATGCATTTCAGATATAGTTACCGATTAGCATTTTAAAAATAGGTGTCGATAGGCATTTCAGTTATAGAATCCGATAAGCATTTCAAATATAGGTGCCGATAGGCATTCCAGATATAGTTGCCGATAGGCATTTCAAATATAGGTGCTGATAGGCATTTCAGATGTAGTTTCCGATAGGCATTTCAAAAATTGGTGCCGATAGGCATTTCAGATATAGGTGCCGATAGGCATTTCAGATATAGTTGCCGATTGGCATTTTAAAAATAGGTGCCGATAGGCATTTCAGATATAGAAGCCGATAGGTATTTCAAATATAGGTGTCGATAGGCATTTCAGATATGGTTGCCGATAGGCATTTCAAATATAGGTGCTGATAGGCATTTCAGATGTAGTTTCCGATAGGCATTTCAAAAATTGGTGCCGATAGGTATTTCAGACATAGGTGCCGATAGGCATTTCAGATATAGTTGCCGATTGACATTTTAAAAATAGGTGCCGATAGGCATTTTAGATATAGAAGCCGATAGGCATTTCAAATATAGGTGCCGATAGGCATTCCAGATATGGTTGCCGATAGGCATTTCAAATATAGGTGCTGATAGGCATTTCAGATGTAGTTTCCGATAGGCATTTCAAAAATAGATGCCGATAGTCATTTCAGATATAGGCGCCGATAGGCATTTCAGATATAGTTGCCGATTGGCATTTTAAAAATAGGTGCCGATAGGCATTTCAGATATAGAAGCCGATAGGTATTTCAAATATAGGTGTCGATAGGCATTTCAGATATGGTTGCCGATAGGCATTTCAAATATAGGTGCTGATAGGCATTTCAGATGTAGTTTCCGATAGACATTTCAAAAATTGGTGCCGATAGGCATTTAAGATATAGGTGCCGATTGGCATTTAAAAAATAGGTGCCGATAGGCATTTCAGATATAGAAGCCGATAGGCATTTCAAATATAGGTGCCGATAGGCATTTCAGATATGGTTGCCGATAGGCATTTCAAATATAGGTGCTGATAGGCATTTCAGATTTAGTTTCCGATAGGCATTTCAAAAATTGGTGCCGATAGGCATTTCAGATATAGGTGCCGATAGGCATTTCAGATATAGTTGCCGATTGGAATTTTAAAAATAGGTGCCGAAAGGCATTTCAGATATAGAAGCCGATAGGTATTTCAAATATAGGTGTCGATAGGCATTTCAGATATGGTTGCCGATAGGCATTTCAAATATTGGTGCTGATAGGCATTTCAGATGTAGTTTCCGATAGGCATTTCAAAAATAGGTGCCGATAGGCATTTCAGATATAGGTGCCGATAGGCATTACAGATACAGTTGCCGATTGGCATTTTAAAAATAGGTGCCGATAGGCATTTCAAATATAGAAGCCGATAGGCATTTCAAATATAGGTGCCGATAGGCATTCCAGATATGGTTGCCGATAGGCATTTCAAATATAGGTGCTGATAGGCATTTCAGATGTTGTTTCTGATAGGCATCTCAAAAATTGGTGCCGATAGGCATTTCAGATATAGGTGCCGATAGGCATTTCAGATATAGTTGCCGATTGGCATTTTAAAAATAGGTGCCGAAAGGCATTTCAGATATAGAAGCCGATAGGTATTTCAAATATAGGTGTCGATAGGCATTTCAGATATGGTTGCCGATAGGCATTTCAAATATTGGTGCTGATAGGCATTTCAGATGTAGTTTCCGATAGGCATTTCAAAAATAGGTGCCGATAGTCATTTCAGATATAGGCGCCGATAGGCATTTCAGATATAGTTGCCGATTGGCATTTTAAAAATATGTGCCGATAGGCATTTCAGATATAGAAGCCGATAGGCATTTCAGATATAGGTGCCGATAGGCATTTCCGATTTGGTTGCCGATAGGCATTTCAAATATAGGTGCTGATAGGCATTTCAGATGTTGTTTCTGATAGGCATCTCAAAAATTGGTGCCGATAGGCATTTCAGATATAGGTGCCGATAGGCTCTTCAGATATAGTTTCCGATTGGCATTTTAAAAATAGGTGCCGATAGGCATTTCAGATATAGAAGCCGATAGGCTTTTCAAATATAGGTGCCGATAGGCATTCCAGATATGGTTGCTGATAGGCATTTCAAATATAGTTGCCGATAGGCATTTCAAATATAGGTGCTGATAGGCATTTTAGATATAGTTGCCGATAGGCATTTCAAATATAAGTGCCGATAGGCATTTTAGATTTAGTTGCCGATAGGCATTTCAGAAATAGATGCCGATAGGCATATCAGATATAGTTGCCGATAGGCATTTAAAACATAGGTGCCGATAGGCATTTCAAATATAGGTGCCGATAGGCATTTCAGATATAAATACCGAAAGGCATTTCAGATATAGGTGCCGATAGGCATTTCTGATTTTGGTTGCCGATAGGCATTTCAAATATAGGTGCTGATAGGCATTTAATATTTAGTTTCCGATAGGCATTTAAAAAATAGGTGCCGATAGGCATTTCAGATATTGGTGCCGATAGGCATTTCAGATATAGTTGACGATTGGCATTATAAAAATAGGTGCCGATAAGCATTTCAGATATAGAAGCCAGTAGACATTTCAAATATAGGTGCCGATAGGCATTCCAGATATGGTTGCCGATAGGCATTTCAAATATAGGTGCTGATAGGCATTTCAGATGTAGTTTCCGATAGGCATTTCAAATATAGGTGCCGATAGGCATTTCAGATATAGGTGCCGATAGGCATTTCAGATATAGTTGCCGATTGGCATTTTAAAAATAGGTGCCGATAGGCATTTCAGATATAGAACCCTATAGGTATTTCAAATATAGGTGTCGATAGGCATTTCAGATATGGTTGCCGATAGGCATTTGAAATATAGGTGTTAATAGGCATTTCAGATGTTGTTTCCGATAGGCATTTCAAAAATAGGTGCCGATAGGCATTTCAGATATAGGTGCCGATAGGCATTTCAGATATAGTTGCCGATTGGCATTTCAAATATAGGTGCCGATAGGCATTTCAGATATAAATGCCGAAAGGCATTTCAGATGTAGGTGCCGATAGGCATTTCTGATTTGGTTGCAATTAGGCATTTCAAATATAGGTGCTGACAGGCATTTCAGATGTAGTTTCCGATAGACATTTCAAAAATAGGTGCCGATATACATTTCAGATATAGGTGCCGATTGGCATTTCAGATATAGTTGCCGATTGGCATTTTAAAAATAGGTGCCGATAGGCATTTCAGATATAGAAGCCGATAAGTATTTCAAATATAGGTGTCGATAGGCCTTTCAGATATGGTTGCCGATAGGCATTTCAAATATGGTGCTAATAGGCATTTCAGATATATTTGCCGATTGGCACTTTGAAAATAGGTGCCGATAGGCATTTCAGATATAGAAGCCGATAGGTATTTCAAATATAGGTGTCGATAGGCATTTCAGATATGGTTGCCGATAGGCATTTCAAATATAGGTGCTAATAGGCATTTCAGATGTAGTTTCCGATAGGCATTTCAAAAATAGGTGCCGATAGGCATTTCAGATATAGGTGCCGATAGGCATTTCAGAAATAGTTGCCGATTGGCATTTTAAAAATAGGTGCCGATAGGCATTTCAGATGTAGTTTCCGATAGGCATTTCAAAAATAGGTGCCGCTAGGCATTTAAGATATAGGTACCGATAGGCATATCAGATATAGTTGCCGATAGGCATTTAAAATATAGGTGCCGATAGGCATTTCAAATATTGGTGTTGATAGGCATTTCAGATATAAATGCCGAAAGGCATTTCAGATATAGGTGCCGATAAACATTTCTGATTTGGTTGCCGATAGGCATTTCAAATATAGGTGCTGATAGGCATTTCAGATGTAGTTTCCGATAGGCATTTCAAAAATAGGTGCCGATAGGCATTTCAGATATAGGTGCAGATACTCATTTCAGATATAGTTGCCGATATGCATTTTAAAAATAGGTGCTGATAGGCATTTCAGATATAGAAGCCGATAGGCATTTCAAATATAGGTGCTGATAGGCATTTCAGATATAGTTGCCGATTGGCATTTTAAAAATAGGTGCCGATAGGCATTTCAGACATAGGTGCCGATAAGCATTTCAAATATAGTTGCCGATAGGCATTTCTGATTTGGTTGCCGATAGGCATTTCAAATATAGGTGCTGATAGGCATTTCAGATATAGGTGCCGATAGGCGTTTCAAATATAGGTGCCGATAGGCATTTCTGATTTGGTTGCCGATAGGCATTTCAAATATAGGTGCTGATAGGCATTTCAAATATAGTTGCCAATTGGCATTTCAGATATAGGTGCCGATAGGCATTTTAAATATAGGTGCCGATAGGCATTTCTGATTTGGTTGCCGATAGGCATTTCAAATATAGGTGCTGATAGGCATTTCAAATAAAGTTGCCAATTGGCATTTCAAAAATAGGTGCCGATAGGCATTTCAGATATAAATGCCGAAAGGCATTTCAAATATAGTTGCCGATAGGCATTTCTGATTTAGTTGCCGATAGGCATTTCAAATATAGGTGCTGATAGGCATTTCAGACGTATTTTCCGATAGGCATTTCAGAAATAGGTGCCGATAGGCATTTCAGATATAGTTGCCGATTGGCATTTTAAAAATAGGTGCCGATAGGCATTTCAGATATAGGTGCCGATAGGCATTTCAGATATAGTTGCCGATTGGCATTTTAAAAATAGGTGCCGATAAGCATTTCAGATATAGAAGCCGATAGGTATTTCAAATATAGGTGTCGATAGGCACTTCAGATATGTTTGCCGATAGGCATTTCAAATATAGGTGCTGATAGGCATTTCAGATGTAGTTTCCGATAGGTATTTCAAAAATAGGTGCCGATAGGCATTTCAGATATAGGTGCCGATAGGCATTTCATATATAGTTGCCAATTGGCATTTTAAAAATAGGTGTCGATAGGCATTTCAGATATAGAATCCGATAGGCATTTCAAATATAGGTGCCGATAGGCATTCGAGATATGGTTGCCGATAGGCATTTTAAATATAGGTGCTGATAGGCATTCCAGATGTAGTTTCCGATAGGCATTTCAAAAATTGGTGCCGATAGGCATTTCAGATATAGGTGCCGATGGGCATTTCAGATATAGTTGCCGATTGGCATTTTAAAAATAGGTGTCGATAGGCATTTCAGATATAGAATCCGATAGGCATTTCAAATATAGGTGCCGATAGGCATTCCAGATATGGTTGCCGATAGGCATTTTAAATATAGGTGCTGATAGGCATTCCAGATGTAGTTTCCAATAGGCATTTCAAAAATTGGTGCTGATAGGCATTTCAGATATAGGATCCGATGGGCATTTCAGATATAGTTGCCAATTGGCATTTTATAAATAGGTGTCGATAGGCATTTCAGATATAGAATCCGATAGGCATTTCAAATATAGGTGCCGATAGGCATTCCAGATATGGTTGCCGATAGGCATTTTAAATATAGGTGCTGATAGGCATTCCAGATGTAGTTTCCGATAGGCATTTCAAAAATTGGTGCCGATAGGCATTTAAGATATTGGTGCCGATAGGCATTTCAGATATAGTTACCGATTTGCATTTTAAAAATAGGTGCCCATAGGCATCTCAGATATAGAAGCCGATAGGTATTTCAAATATAGGTGGCGATAGGCATTTCAGATGTAGTTTCCGATAGGCATTTCAAAAATAGGTGCCGATAGGCATTTCAGATATAGTTGCCGATTGGCATTTTAAAAATAGGTGCCGATAGGCATTTCAGATATAGAAGCCGATAGGCATTTCAAATATAGGTGCCGATAGGCATTCCAGATATGGTTGCCGATAGGCATTCCAGATATAGTTGCCGATTGGCATTTTAAAAATAGGTGCCGATAGGCATTTCAGATGTAGTTTCCGATAGGCATTTCAAAAATAGGTGCCGACAGGCATTTCAGATATAGGTGCCGATAGGCATATCAGATATAGTTGCCGATAGGCATTTAAAATATAGGTGCCGATAGGCTTTACAAATATAGGTGTCGATAGGCATTTCAGATATAAATGCCGAAAGGCATTTCAGATATAGGTGCCGATAGGCATTTGTGATGTGGTTGCCGATAGGCATTTCAAATATAGGTGCTGATAAGCATTTCAGATGTAGTTTCCGATAGGCATTTCGAAAATAGGTGCCGATAGGCATTTCAGATATAGGTGCCGATAGGCATTTCAGATATAGTTGCCGATTGGCATTTTAAAAATAGGTGCCGATAGGCATTTCAGATATAGAAGCCGATAGGCATTTCAAATATAGGTGCCGATAGGCATTCCGGTTATGGTTGCCGATAGGCATTTCAAATATAGGTGCTGATAGGCATTTCAGATGTAGTTTCCGATAGGCATTTCAAAAATTGGTGCCGATAGGCATTTCAGATATAGGTGCCGATAGGCATTTCAGATATAGTTGCCGATTGGCATTTTAAAAATAGGTGCCGATAGGCATTTCAGATATAGAAGCCGATAAGCATTTCAAATATAGGTGCCGATAGGTATTTCAGATATAATTGCCTATAGGCAATTCAAATATAGGTGCTGATAGGCATTCCAGATGTAGTTTCCGATAGGCATTTCAAAAATTGGTGCCGATAGGCATTTCAGATATAGGTGCCGATAGGCATTTCAGATATAGTTGCCGATTGGCATTTTAAAAATAGGTGCCGATAGGCATTTCAGATATAGAAGCCGATAGGCATCTCAAATATAGGTGCCGATAGGCATTCCAGATATGGTTGCCGATAGGCATTTCAAATATAGGTGCTGATAGGCATTCCAGATGTAGTTTCCGATAGGCATTTCAAAAATTGGTGCCGATAGGTATTTCAGATATAGGTGCCGATAGGCATTTCAGATATAGTTGCCGATTGACATTTTAAAAATAGGTGCCGATAGGCATTTCAGATATAGAAGCCGATAGGCATTTCAAATATAGGTGCCGATAGGCATTCCAGATATGGTTGCCGATAGGCATTTCAAATATAGGTGCTGATAGGCATTTCAGATGTAGTTTCCGATAGGCATTTCAAAAATAGATGCCGATAGTCATTTCAGATATAGGCGCCGGTAGGCATTTCAGATATAGTTGCCGATTGGCATTTTAAAAATAGGTGCCGATAGGCATTTCAGATATAGAAGCCGATAGGTATTTCAAATATAGGTGTCGATAGGCATTTCCGATATGGTTGCCGATAGGCATTTCAAATATAGGTGCTGATAGGCATTTCAGATGTAGTTTCTGATAGACATTTCAAAAATTGGTGCCGATAGGCATTTCAGATATAAGTGCCGATAGGCATTTCAGATATAGTTGCCGATTGGCATTTAAAAAATAGGTGCCGATAGGCATTTCAGATATAGAAGCCGATAGGCATTTCAGATATAGTTGCCGATTGGCATTTTAAAAATTGGTGCCGAAAGGCATTTCAGATATAGAAGCCGATAGGTATTTCAAATATAGGTGTCGATAGGCATTTCAGATATGGTTGCCGATAGGCATTTCAAATATTGGTGCTGATAGACATTTCAGATGTAGTTTCCGATAGGCATTTCAAAAATAGGTGCCGATAGTCATTTCAGATATAGGCGCCGATAGGCATTTCAGATATAGTTGCCGATTGGCATTTTAAAAATATGTGCCGATAGGCATTTCAGATATAGAAGCCGATAGGCATTTCAGATATAGGTGCCGATAGGCATTTCCGATTTGGTTGCCGATAGGCATTTCAAATATAGGTGCTGATAGGCATTTCAGATGTTGTTTCTGATAGGCATCTCAAAAATTGGTGCCGATAGGCATTTCAGATATAGGTGCCGATAGGCTCTTCAGATATAGTTTCCGATTGGCATTTTAAAAATAGGTGCCGATAGGCATTTCAGATATAGAAGCCGATAGGCTTTTCAAATATAGGTGCCGATAGGCATTCCAGATATGGTTGCTGATAGGCATTTCAAATATAGTTGTCGAAAGGCATTTCAAATATAGGTGCTGATAGGCATTTTAGATATAGTTGCCGATAGGCATTTCAAATATAAGTGCCGATAGGCATTTTAGATTTAGTTGCCGATAGGCATTTCAGAAATAGATGCCGATAGGCATATCAGATATAGTTGCCGATAGGCATTTAAAACATAGGTGCCGATAGTCATTTCAAATATAGGTGTCGATAGGCATTTCAGATATAGAATCCGATAGGCATTTCAAATATAGGTGCCGATAGGCATTCCAGATATGGTTGCCGATAGGCATTTTAAATATAGGTGCTGATAGGCATTCCAGATGTAGTTTCTGATAGGCATTTCAAAATTGGTGCCGATAGGCATTTAAGATATTGGTGCCGATAGGCATTTCAGATATAGTTACCGATTTGCATTTTAAAAATAGGTGCCCATAGGCATCTCAGATATAGAAGCCGACAGGTATTTCAAATATAGGTGTCGATAGGCATTTCAGATGTAGTTTCCGATAGGCATTTCAAAAATATGTGCCGATAGGCATTTCAGATATAGTTGCCGATTGGCATTTTAAAAATAGGTGCCGATAGGCATTCCAGATATAGAAGCCGATAGGCATTTCAAATATAGGTGCCGATAGGCATTCCAGATATGGTTGCCGATAGGCATTTCAAA
This sequence comes from Venustoraphidia nigricollis, assembly GCA_034508555.1. Lineage (NCBI taxonomy): Eukaryota > Metazoa > Arthropoda > Insecta > Raphidioptera > Raphidiidae > Venustoraphidia > Venustoraphidia nigricollis. The sequence continues at coordinate 7,619 of JAVRKA010001134.1, read as the reverse complement.
TATAGGTGCTGATAAGCATTTCAGATGTAGTTTCCGATAGGCATTTCAAAAATAGGTGCCGATAGGCATTTCAGATATAGGTGCCGATAGGCATTTCAGATATAGTTGCCGATTGGCATTTTAAAAATAGGTGCCGATAGGCATTTCAGATATAGAAGCCGATAGGCATTTCAAATATAGGTGCCGATAGGTATTTCAGATATAATTGCCTATAGGCAATTCAAATATAGGTGCTGATAGGCATTCCAGATGTAGTTTCCGATAGCATTTCAAAAATTGGTGCCGATAGGCATTTCAGATATAGGTGCCGATAGGCATTTCAGATATAGTTGCCAATTGGCATTTTAAAAATAGGTGCCGATAGGCATTTCAGATATAGAAGCCGATAGCCATTTCAAATATAGGTGCCGATAGGCATTTCAGATATGGTTGCCGATAGGCATTTCAAATATAGGAGCAGATAGGCATTTCAGATGTAGTTTCCGAAAATCATTTCAAAAATAGGTGCCGATAGGCATTTCAGATATAGGTGCCGATAGGCATTTCAGATATAGTTGCCGATTGGCATTTTAAAAATAGGTGCCGATAGGCATTTCAGATATAGAAGCCGATAGGCATCTCAAATATAGGTGCCGATAGGCATTCCAGATATGGTTGCCGATAGGCATTTCAAATATAGGTGCTGATAGGCATTCCAGATGTAGTTTCCGATAGGCATTTCAAAAATTGGTGCCGATAGGCATTTCAGATATAGGTGCCGATATGCATTTCAGATATAGTTACCGATTAGCATTTTAAAAATAGGTGTCGATAGGCATTTCAGATATAGAATCCGATAAGCATTTCAATATAGTTGCCGATAGGCATTCCAGATATAGTTGCCGATAGGCATTTCAAATATAGGTGCTGATAGGCATTTCAGATGTAGTTTCCGATAGGCATTTCAAAATTGGTGCCGATAGGCATTTCAGATATAGGTGCCGATAGGCATTTCAGATATAGTTGCCGATTGGCATTTAAAAATAGGTGCCGATAGGCATTTCAGATATAGAAGCCGATAGGCATTTCAAATATAGATGCCGATAGGCATTTCAGATATGGTTGCCAATAGGCATTTCAAATATAGGTGCTGATAGGCATTTCAGATTTAGTTTCCGATAGGCATTTCAAAAATTGGTGCCGATAGGCATTTCAGATATAGGTGCCGATAGGCATTTCAGATATAGTTGCCGATTGGCATTTTAAAAATAGGTGCCGAAAGGCATTTCAGATATAGAAGCCGATAGGTATTTCAAATATAGGTGTCGATAGGCATTTCAGATATGGTTGCCGATAGGCATTTCAAATATTGGTGCTGATAGGCATTTCAGATGTAGTTTCCGATAGGCATTTCAAAAATAGGTGCCGATAGGCATTTCAGATATAGGTGCCGATAGGCATTACAGATACAGTTGCCGATTGGCATTTTAAAAATAGGTGCCGATAGGCATTTCAAATATAGAAGCCGATAGGCATTTCAAATATAGGTGCCGATAGGCATTCCAGATATGGTTGCCGATAGGCATTTCAAAAATAGGTGCTGATAGGCATTTCAGATGTTGTTTCTGATAGGCATCTCAAAATTGGTGCCGATAGGCATTTCAGATATAGGTGCCGATAGGCTCTTCAGATATAGTTTCCGATTGGCATTTAAAAATAGGTGCCGATAGGCATTTCAGTTATAGAAGCCGATAGGCTTTTCAAATATAGGTGCCGATAGGCATTCCAGATATGGTTGCTGATAGGCATTTCAAATATAGTTGCCGATAGGCATTTCAAATATAGGTGCTGATAGGCATTTTAGATATAGTTGCCGATAGGCATTTCAAATATAAGTGCCGATAGGCATTTTAGATTTAGTTGCCGATAGGCATTTCAGAAATAGATGCCGATAGGCATATCAGATATAGTTGCCGATAGGCATTTAAAACATAGGTGCCGATAGGCATTTCAAATATAGGTGCCGATAGGCATTTCAGATATAAATACCGAAAGGCATTTCAGATATAGGTGCCGATAGGCATTTCTGATTTGGTTGCCGATAGGCATTTCAAATATAGGTGCTGATAGGCATTTAATATTTAGTTTCCGATAGGCATTTCAAAAATAGGTGCCGATAGGCATTTCAGATTTAGGTGCCGATAGGCATTTCAGATATAGTTGCCGATTGGCATTATAAAAATAGGTGCCGATAGGCATCTCAGATATAGAAGCCAGTAGACATTTCAAATATAGGTGCCGATAGGCATTCGAGATATGGTCGCCGATAGGCATTTGAAATATAGGTGCTGATAGGCATTTTAGATATAGTTGCCGATAGGCATTTCAAATATAAGTGCCGATAGGCATTTTAGATTTAGTTGCCGATAGGCATTTCAGAAATAGATGCCGATAGGCATATCAGATATAGTTGCCGATAGGCATTTAAAACATAGGTGCCGATAGGCATTTCAAATATAGGTGCCGATAGGCATTTCAGATATAAATACCGAAAGGCATTTCAGATATAGGTGCCGATAGGCATTTCAGATATAGTTGCCGATTGGCATTTTAAAAATAGGTGCCGATAGGCATTTCAGATATAGAACCCTATAGGTATTTCAAATATAGGTGTCGATAGGCATTTCAGATATGGTTGCCGATAGGCATTTGAAATATAGGTGTTAATAGGCATTTCAGATGTTGTTTCCGATAGGCATTTCAAAAATAGGTGCCGATAGGCATTTCAGATATAAGTGCCGATAGGCATTTCAGATATAGTTGCCGATTGGCATTTCAAATATAGGTGCCGATAGGCATTTCAGATATAAATGCCGAAAGGCATTTCAGATATAGGTGCCGATAGGCATTTCTGATTTGGTTGCAATTAGGCATTTCAAATATAGGTGCTGATAGGCATTTCAGATGTAGTTTCCGATAGACATTTCAAAAATAGGTGCCGATATACATTTCAGATATAGGTGCCGATTGGCATTTCAGATATAGTTGCCGATTGGCATTTTAAAAATAGGTGCCGATAGGCATTTCAGATATAGAAGCCGATAAGTATTTCAAATATAGGTGTCGATAGGCCTTTCAGATATGGTTGCCGATAGGCATTTCAAATATGGGTGCTGATAGGCATTTCAGATATAGTTGCCGATTGGCACTTTGAAAATAGGTGCCGATAGGCATTTCAGATATAGAAGCCGATAGGTATTTCAAATATAGGTGTCGATAGGCATTTCAGATATGGTTGCCGATAGGCATTTCAAATATAGGTGCTAATAGGCATTTCAGATGTAGTTTCCGATAGGCATTTCAAAAATAGGTGCCGATAGGCATTTCAGATATAGGTGCCGATAGGCATTTCAGATATAGTTGCCGATTGGCATTTTAAAAATAGGTGCCGATAGGCATTTCAGATGTAGTTTCCGATAGGCATTTCAAAAATAGGTGCCGCTAGGCATTTAAGATATAGGTACCGCTAGGCATATTAGATATAGTTGCCGATAGGCATTTAAAATATAGGTGCCGATAGGCATTTCAAATATAGGTGTTGATAGGCATTTCAGATATAAATGCCGAAAGGCATTTCAGATATAGGTGCCGATAGGCATTTCTGATTTGGTTGCCGATAGGCATTTCAAATATAGGTGCTGATAGGCATTTCAGATGTAGTTTCCGATAGGCATTTCAAAAATAGGTGCCGATAGGCATTTCAGATATAGGTGCTGATACTCATTTCAGATATAGTTGCCGATATGCATTTTAAAAATAGGTGCTGATAGGCATTTCAGATATAGAAGCCGATAGGCATTTCAAATATAGGTGCTGATAGGCATTTCAGATATAGTTGCCGATTGGCATTTTAAAAATAGGTGCCGATAGGCATTTCAGACATAGGTGCCGATAAGCATTTCAAATATAGTTGCCGATAGGCATTTCTGATTTGGTTGCCGATAGGCATTTCAAATATAGGTGCTGATAGGCATTTCAGATATAGTTGCCGATTGGCATTTTAAAAATAGGTGCCGATAGGCATTTCAGACATAGGTGCCGATAAGCATTTCAAATATAGTTGCCGATAGGCATTTCTGATTTGGTTGCCGATAGGCATTTCAAATATAGGTGCTGATAGGCATTTCAAATATAGTTGCCAATTGGCATTTCAGATATAGGTGCCGATAGGCATTTCAAATATAGGTGCCGATAGGCATTTCTGATTTGGTTGCCGATAGGCATTTCAAATATAGGTGCTGATAGGCATTTCAAATATAGTTGCCAATTGGCATTTCAAAAATAGGTGCCGATAGGCATTTCAGATATAAATGCCGAAAGGCATTTCAAATATAGTTGCCGATAGGCATTTCTGATTTGGTTGCCGATAGGCATTTAAAATATAGGTGCTGATAGGCATTTCAGACGTATTTTCCGATAGGCATTTCAGAAATAGGTGCCGATAGGCATTTCAGATATAGTTGCCGATTAGCATTTTAAAAATAGGTGCCGATAGGCATTTCAGATATGGTTGCCGATAGGCTTTTCAAACATAGGTGCTGATAGGCATTTCAGATGTAGTTTCCGATAGGCATTTCAAAAATAGGTGCCGATAGGCATTTCAGATATAGGTGCCGATAGGCATTTCAGATATAGTTGCCGATTGGCATTTTAAAAATAGGTGTCGATAGGCATTTCAGATATAAATACCGAAAGGCATTTCAGATATAGGTGCCGATAGGCATTTCTGATTTGGTTGCCGATAGGCATTTCAAATATAGGTGCTGATAGGCATATCAGATGTTGTTTCTGATAGGCATCTCAAAAATAGGTGGCGATAGGCATTTCAGATATAGGTGCGATAGGCATTTCAGATATAGTTGCCGATTGGCATTTTAAAAATAGGTGCCGTAAGGCATTTCAGATATAGAAGCCGATAGGCATTTCAAATATATGTGCCGATAGGCATTCCAGATATGGTTGCCGATAGGCATTTCAAATATAGTTGCCGATAGGCATTTCAAATATAGGTGCTGATAGGCATTTTAGATATAGGTGCCGATAGGCATTTAAAATATAAGTGCCGATAGGCATTTCAAATATAGGTGCCGATAGGCATTTCTGATTTGTTTGCCGATAGGCATTTCAAATATAGGTGCTGATAGGCATTTAATATGTAGTTTCCGATAGGCATTTCAAAAATAGGTGCCGATAGGCATTTCAGATATAGGTGCCGATAGGCATTTCAGATATAGTTGCCGATTGGCACTAAAAAAATAGGTGCCGATAGGCATCTCAAATAAAGAAGCCGATAGGCATTTCAAATATAGGTGCCGATTGGCATTCCAGATATGGTTGCCGATAGGCATTTCAAATATAGTTGCTGATAGTTATTTCAGATGTAGTTTCCGATAGGCATTTCAAAAATAGGTGCCGATAGGCATTTCAGATATAGCTGCTGATAGGCATTCCAGATATGGTTTACGATAGGCATTTCAAATATAGGTGCTGATAGGCATTTCAGATATAGTTTCCGATAGGCATTTCAAAAATAGGTGCCGAAAGGCATTTCAGAAGTAGGTGCCGATAGGCATTTCAGATATAGTTGCCGATTGGCATTATAAAAATAGGTGCCGATAGGCATTTCAGATATAGAAGCCGAAAGGCATTTCAAATATAGGTGCCGATAGGCATTCCAGATATGTTTGCCGATAGGCATTTAAACATAGGTGCTGATAGGCATTTCAGATGTAGTTTCCGATAGGCATTTCAAAAATAGGTGCCGATAGGCATTTCAGATATAGGTGCCTATAGGCATTTCAAACATAGGTGCTGATAGGCATTTCAGATGTAGTTTCCGATAGGCATTTCAAAAATAGGTGCCGATAGGCATTTCAGATATAGGTGCCGATAGGCATTTCAGACGTATTTTCCGATAGGCATTTCAGAAATAGGTGCCGATAGGCATTTCAAATATAGTTGCCGATTAGCATTTTAAAAATAGGTGCCGATAGGCATTTCAGATATGGTTGTCGATAGGCTTTTCAAACATAGGTGCTGATAGGCATTTCAGATGTAGTTTCCGATAGGCATTTCAAAAATAGGTGCCGATAGGCATTTCAGATATAGGTGCCGATAGGCATTTCAGATATAGTTGCCGATTGGCATTTTAAAAATAGGTGTCGATAGGCATTTCAGATATAAATACCGAAAGGCATTTCAGATATAGGTGCCGATAGGCATTTCTGATTTGGTTGCCGATAGGCATTTCAAATATAGGTGCTGATAGGCATATCAGTTGTTGTTTCTGATAGGCATCTCAAAAATAGGTGGCGATAGGCATTTCAGATATAGGTGCCGATAGGCATTTCAGATATAGTTGCCGATTGGCATTTTAAAAATAGGTGCCGTAAGGCATTTCAGATATAGAAGCCGATAGGCATTTCAAATATATGTGCCGATAGGCATTCCAGATATGGTTGCCGATAGGCATTTCAAATATAGTTGCCGATAGGCATTTCAAATATAGGTGCTGATAGGCATTTTAGATATAGGTGCCGATAGGCATTTAAAATATAAGTGCCGATAGGCATTTCAAATATAGGTGCCGATAGGCATTTCTGATTTGTTTGCCGATAGGCATTTCAAATATAGGTGCTGATAGGCATTTAATATGTAATTTCCGATAGGCATTTCAAAAATAGGTGCTGATAGGCATTTCAGATATAGGTGCCGATAGGCATTTCAGATATAGTTGCCGATTGGCATTATAAAAATAGGTGCCGATAGGCATCTCAGATATAGAAGCCGATAGGCATTTCAAATATAGGTGCCGATAGGCATTCCAGATATGGTTGCCGATAGGCATTTCAAATATAGTTGCTGATAGTTATTTCAGATGTAGTTTCCGATAGGCATTTCAAAAATAGGTGCCGATAGGCATTTCAGATATAGGTGCAGATAGGCATTCCAGATATGGTTTCCGATAGGCATTTCAAATATAGGTGCTGATAGGCATTTCAGATGTAATTTCCGATAGGCATTTCAAAAATAGGTGCCGAAAGGCATTTCAGAAGTAGGTGCCGATAGGCATTTCAGATATAGTTGCCGATTGGCATTTTAAAAATAGGTGCCGATAGGCATTTCAGATATAGAAGCCGAAAGGCATTTCAAATATAGGTGCCGATAGGCATTCCAGATATGTTTGCCGATAGGCATTTAAACATAGGTGCTGATAGGCATTTCAGATATAGAAGCCGATAGGCATTTCAAATATAGGTGCCGATAGGCATTCCAGATATGGTTGCCGATACGCATTTCAAACATAGGTGCTGATAGGCATTTCAGATGTAGTTTCCGATAGGCATTTCAAAAATAGGTGCCGATAGGCATTTCAGATATAGGTGCCGATAGGCATTTCAGATATAGTTGCCGATTGGCATTTTAAAAATAGGTGCCGATAGGCATTTCAGATATAAATACCGAAAGGCATTTCAGATATAGGTGCCGATAGGCATTTCCGATTTGGTTGCCGATAGGCTTTTCAAATATAGGTGCTGATAGGCATTTGAGATGTTGTTTCTGATAGGCATCTCAAAAAT
>JAVRKA010001133.1:0-25158 GCA_034508555.1 Venustoraphidia nigricollis | reverse complement strand
GCCTATCGACACCTATATCTGAAATGCCTATCGACACCTATATCTGAAATGCCTATCGACACCTATATATGAAATGCCTATCGACACCTATATCAAAAATGCCTATCGACACCTATATCTGAAATGCCTATCGACACCTATATCTGAAATGCCTATCGACACCTATATCTGAAATGCCTATCGACACCTATTTTTGAAATGCCTATCGGAAACTACATCTGAAATGCCTATCAGCACCTATATTTGAAATGCCTATCGGCAACTATATCTGGAATGCCTATCGGCACCTATATTTGAAATGCCTATCGGCTTCTATATCTAAAATGCCTATCGGCACCTATTTTTAAAATGCCAATCGGCAACTATATCTGAAATGCCTATCGGCACCTATATCTGAAAGGCCTATCGACACCTATATCTGAAATGCCTATCGACACCTATATCTGAAATGCCTATCGACACCTATATCTGAAATGCCTATCGACACCTATATCTGAAATGCCTATCGACACCTATATCTGAAATGCCTATCGACACCTATATCTGAAATGCCTATCGACACCTATATCTGAAATGCCTATCGACACCGATTTTTGAAATGCCTATCGGAAACTACATCTGAAATGCCTATCAGCACCTATATTTGAAATGCCTATCTGCAACCATATCTGGAATGCCTATCGGCACCTATATTTGAAATGCCTATCGGCTTCTATATCTGAAATGCCTATCGGCACCTATTTTTAAAATGCCAATCGGCAACTATATCTGAAATGCCTATCGGCACCTATATCTGAAATGCCTATCGACACCTATATCTGAAATGCCTATCGACACCTATATCTGAAATGCCTATCGACACCTATATCTGAAATGCCTATCGACACCTCTATCTGAAATGCCTATCGACACCTATATCTGAAATGCCTATCGACACCTATATCTGAAATGCCTATCGACACCTATATCTGAAATGCCTATCGACACCTATTTTTGAAATGCCTATCGGAAACTACATCTGAAATGCCTATCAGCACCTATATTTGAAATGCCTATCGGCAACCATATCTGGAATGCCTATCGGCACCTATATTTGAAATGCCTATCGGCACCTATATCTGAAATGCCTATCGACACCTATTTTTAAAATGCCAATCGGCAACTATATCTGAAATGCCTATCGGCACCTATATCTGAAATGCCTATCGGCACCTATATCTGAAATGCCTATCGACACCTATATCTGAAATGCCTATCGACACCTATATCTGAAATGCCTATCGACACCTATATCTGAAATGCCTATCGACTCCTATATCTGAAATGCCTATCGACACCTATATCTGAAATGCCTATCGGCACCTATATCTGAAATGCCTATCGACACCTATATCTGAAATGCCTATCGACACCTATATCTGAAATGCCTATCCACACCTATATCTGAAATGCCTATCGGCACCTATTTTTAAAATCCCAATCGGCAACTATATCTGAAATGCCTATCGGCACCTATATCTGAAATGCCTATCGGCACCTATATCTGAAATGCCTATCGACACCTATATCTGAAATGCCTATCGACACCTATATCTGAAATGCCTATCGACACCTATATCTGAAATGCCTATCGACACCTATATCTGAAATGCCTATCGGCACCTATATCTGAAATGCCTATCGACACCTATATCTGAAATGCCTATCGACACCTATATCTGAAATGCCTATCGACACCTATTTTTGAAATGCCTATCGGAAACTACATCTGAAATGCCTATCAGCACCTATATTTGAAATGCCTATCGGCAACCATATCTGGAATGCCTATCGGCACCTATATTTGAAATGCCTATCGATTTCTATATCTAAAATGCCTATCGGCAACTATTTTTAAAATGCCAATCGGCAACTATATCTGAAATGCCTATCGGCACCTATATCTGAAATGCCTATAGGCACCTATATCTGAAATGCCTATCGACACCTATATCTGAAAAGCCTATCGACACCTATATCTGAAATGCCTATCGACACCTATATCTGAAATGCCTATCGACACCTATATCTGAAATGCCTATCGGCACCTATATCTGAAATGCCTATCGACACCTATATCTGAAATGCCTATCGACACCTATTTTTGAAATGCCTATCGGAAACTACATCTGAAATGCCTATCAGCATCTATATTTGAAATGCCTATCGGAAACCATATCTGGAATGCCTATCGGCACCTATATTTGAAATGCCTATCGGCTTTTATATCTGAAATGCCTATCGGCAACTATTTTTAAAATGCCAATCGGCAACTATATCTGAAATGCCCATCGGCACCTATATCTGAAATGCCTATAGGCACCTATATCTGAAATGCCTATCGACACCTATATCTGAAAAGCCTATCGACACCTATATCTGAAATGCCTATCGACACCTATATCTGAAATGCCTATCGACACCTATATCTGAAATGCCTATCGACACCTATATCTGAAATGCCTATCGACACCTATATCTGAAATGCCTATCGACACCTATTTTTGAAATGCCTATCGGAAACTACATCTGAAATGCCTATCAGCACCTATATTTGAAATGCCTATCGGCAACCATATCTGGAATGCGTATCGGCACCTATATTTGAAATGCCTATCGGCTTCTATATCTGAAATGCCTATCGGCACCTATTTTTAAAATGCCAATCGGCAACTATATCTGAAATGCCTATCGGCACCTATATCTGAAATGCCTATCGACACCTATATCTGAAATGCCTATCGACCCCTATATCTGAAATGCCTATCGACACCTATATCTGAAATGCCTATCGACACCTATATCAGAAATGCCTATCGACACCTATATCTGAAATGCCTATCGACACCTATATCTGAAATGCCAATCGACACCTATATCTGAAATGCCTATCGACACCTATTTTTGAAATGCCTATCGAAAACTACATCTGAAATGCCTATCAGCACCTATATTTGAAATGCCTATCGGCAACCATATCTGGAATGCCTATCGGCACCTATATTTGAAATGCCTATCGGCTTTTATATCTGAAATGCCTATCGGCACCTATTTTTAAAATGCCAATCGGCAACTATATCTGAAATGCCAATCGGCACCTATATCTGAAATGCCTATCGACACCTATATCTAAAATGCCTATCGACACCTATATCTGAAATGCCTATCGACACCTATATCTGAAATGCCTATCGACACCTATATCTGAAATGCCTATCGACACCTATTTTTGAAATGCCTATCGGAAACTACATCTGAAATGCCTATCAGCACCTATATTTGAAATGCCTATCGGCAACCATATCTGGAATGCTTATCGACACCTATTTTTGAAATGCCTATCGGAAACTACATCTGAAATGCCTATCAGCACCTATATTTGAAATGCCTATCGGCAACCATATCTGGAATGCCTATCGGCACCTAAATTTGAAATGCCTATCGGCTTCTATATCTGAAATGCCTATCGGCACCTATTTTAAAAATGCCAATCGGCAACTATATCTGAAATGCCTATCGGCACCTATATCTGAAATGCCTATCGACACCTATATCTGAAATGAATATCGACACCTATATCTGAAATGCCTATCGACACCTATATCTGAAATGCCTATCGACACATATACCTGAAATGCCTATCGACACCTATATCTGAAATGCCTATCGACACCTATATCTGAAATGCCTATCGACACCTATATCTGAAATGCCTATCGACACCTATTTTTGAAATGCCTATCGGAAACTACATCTGAAATGCCTATCAGCACCTATATTTGAAATGCCTATCGGCAACCATATCTGGAATGCCTATCGGCACCTATATTTGAAATGCCTATCGGCTTCTATATCTGATATGCCTATCGGCACCTATTTTTAAAATGCCAATCGGCAACTATATCTGAAATGCCTATCGGCACCTATATCTGAAATGCCTATCGACACCTATATCTAAAATGAATATCGACACCTATATCTGAAATGCCTATCGACACCTATATCTGAAATGCCTATCGACACCTATATCTGAAATGCCTATCGACACCTATTTTTGAAATGCCTATCGGAAACTACATCTGAAATGCCTATCAGCACCTATATTTGAAATGCCTATCGGCAACCATATCTGGAATGCCTATCGGCACCTATATTTGAAATGCCTATCGGCTTCTTTATCTGAAATGCCTATCGGCACCTATTTTTAAAATGCCAATCGGCAACTATATCTGAAATGCCTATCGGCACCTATATCTGAAATGCCTATCGACACCTATATCTGAAATGCCTATCGACACCTATATCTGAAATGCCTATCGACACCTATATCTGAAATGCCTATCGACACCTATATCTGAAATGCCTATCGACACCTATATCTGAAATGCCTATCGACACCTATATCTGAAATGCCTATGGACACCTATATCTGAAATGCCTATCGACACCTATTTTTGAAATGCCTATCGGAAACTACATCTGAAATGCCTATCAGCACCTATATTTGAAATGCCTATCGGCAACCATATCTGGAATGCCTATCGGCACCTATATTTGAAATGCCTATCGGCTTCTATATCTGAAATGCCTATCGGCACCTATTTTTAAAATGCCAATCGGCAACTATATCTGAAATGCCTATCGGCACCTATATCTGAAATGCCTATCGACACCTATATCTGAAATGCCTATCGACACCTATATCTGAAATGCCTATCGACACCTATATCTGAAATGCCTATCGACACCTATATCTGAAATGCCTATCGACACCTATATCTGAAATGCTTATCGACACCTATATCTGAAATGCCTATCGACACCTATATCTGAAATGCCTAACGACACCTATATCTGAAATGCCTATCGACACCTATTTTTGAAATGCATATCGGAAACTACATCTGAAATGCCTATCAGCACCTATATTTGAAATGCCTATCGGCAACCATATCTGGAATGCCTATCGGCACCTATATTTGAAATGCCTATCGGCTTCTATATCTGAAATGCCTATTGGCACCTATTTTTAAAATTCCAATCGACAACTATATCGGAAATGCCTATCGGCACCTATATCTGAAATGCCTATCGACACCTATATCTGAAATGCCTATCAACACCTATATGTGAAATGCCTATCGACACCTATATCTGAAATGCCTATCGACACCTATTTTTGAAATGCCTATCGGAAACTACATCTGAAATGCCTATCAGCACCTATATTTGAAATGCCTATCGGCAACCATATCTGGAATGCCTATCGGCACCTATATTTGAAATGCCTATCGGCTTCTATATCTGAAATGCCTATCGGCACCTATTTTTAAAATGCCAATCGGCAACTATATCTGAAATGCCTATCGGCACCTATATCTGAAATGCCTATCGACACCTATATCTGAAATGCCTATCGACACCTATATCTGAAATGCCTATCGACACCTATATCTGAAATGCCTATCGACACCTATATCTGAAATGCCTATCGACACCTATATCTAAAATGCCTATCGACACCTATATCTGAAATGCCTATCGACACCTATATCTGAAATGCCTATCGACACCTATATCTGAAATGCCTATCGACACCTATTTTTGAAATGCCTATCGGAAACTACATCTGAAATGCCTATCAGCACCTATATTTGAAATGCTTATCGGCAACCATATCTGGAATGCCTATCGGCACCTATATTTGAAATGCCTATCGGCTTCTATATCTGAAATGCCTATCGGCACCTATTTTTAAAATGCCAATCGGCAACTATATCTGAAATGCCTATCGGCACCTATATCTGAAAGGCCTATCGACACCTCTATCTGAAATGCCTATCGACACCTATATCTGAAATGCCTATCGACACCTATATCTGAAATGCCTATCGACACCTATATCTGAAATGCCTATCGACACCTATATCTGAAATGCCTATCGACACCTATATCTGAAATGCCTATCGACACCTATATCTAAAATGCCTATCGACACCGATTTTTGAAATGCCTATCGGAAACTACATCTGAAATGCCTATCAGCACCTATATTTGAAATGCCTATCGGCAACCATATCTGGAATGCCTATCGGCACCTATATTTGAAATGCCTATCGGCTTCTATATCTGAAATGCCTATCGGCACCTATTTTTAAAATGCCAATCGGCAACTATATCTGAAATGCCTATCGGCACCTATATCTGAAATGCCCATCGACACCTATATCTGAAATGCCTATCGACACCTATATCTAAAATGCCTATCGACACCTATATCTGAAATGCCTATCGACACCTATATCTGAAATGCCTATCGACACCTATATCTGAAATGCCTATCGACACCTATATCTGAAATGCCTATCGACACCTATATCTGAAATGCCTATCGACACCTATATCTGAAATGCCTATCGACACCTATATCTGAAATGCCTATCGACACCTATATCTGAAATGCCTATCGACACCTATATCTGAAATGCCTATCGACACCTATATCTGAAATGCCTATCGACACCTATATCTGAAATGCCTATCGACACCTATTTTTGAAATGCCTATCGGAAACTACATCTGAAATGCCTATCAGCACCTATATTTGAAATGCCTATCGGCAACCATATCTGGAATGCCTATCGGCACCTATATTTGAAATGCCTATCGGCTTCTATATCTGAAATGCCTATCGGCACCTATTTTTAAAATGCCAATCGGCAACTATATCTGAAATGCCTATCGGCACCTATATCTGAAATACCTATCGACACCTATATCTGAAATGCCTATCGACACCTATATCTGAAATGCCTATCGACACATATATCTGAAATGCCTATCGACACCTATATCTGAAATGCCTATCGACACCTATATCTGAAATGCCTATTGACACCTATATCTGAAATGCCTATCGACACCTATATCTGAAATGCCTATCGACACCTATTTTTTAAATGCCTATCGTAACCTACATCTGAAATGCCTATCAGCACCTATATTTGAAATGCCTATCGGCAACCATATCTGGAATGCCTATCGGCACCTATATTTGAAATGCCTATCAGCTTCTATATCTGAAATGCCTATCGGCACCTATTTTTAAAATGCCAATCGGCAACTATATCTGAAATGCCTATCGGCACCTATATCTGAAATGCCTATCGACACCTATATCTGAAATGCCTATCGACACCTATATCTGAAATGCCTATCGACACCTATATCTGAAATGCCTATCGACACCTATATATGAAATGCCTATCGACACCTATATCAAAAATGCCTATCGACACCTATATCTGAAATGCCTATCGACACCTATATCTGAAATGCCTATCGACACCTATATCTGAAATGCCTATCGACACCTATTTTTGAAATGCCTATCGGAAACTACATCTGAAATGCCTATCAGCACCTATATTTGAAATGCCTATCGGCAACTATATCTGGAATGCCTATCGGCACCTATATTTGAAATGCCTATCGGCTTCTATATCTAAAATGCCTATCGGCACCTATTTTTAAAATGCCAATCGGCAACTATATCTGAAATGCCTATCGGCACCTATATCTGAAAGGCCTATCGACACCTATATCTGAAATGCCTATCGACACCTATATCTGAAATGCCTATCGACACCTATATCTGAAATGCCTATCGACACCTATATCTGAAATGCCTATCGACACCTATATCTGAAATGCCTATCGACACCTATATCTGAAATGCCTATCGACACCTATATCTGAAATGCCTATCGACACCGATTTTTGAAATGCCTATCGGAAACTACATCTGAAATGCCTATCAGCACCTATATTTGAAATGCCTATCTGCAACCATATCTGGAATGCCTATCGGCACCTATATTTGAAATGCCTATCGGCTTCTATATCTGAAATGCCTATCGGCACCTATTTTTAAAATGCCAATCGGCAACTATATCTGAAATGCCTATCGGCACCTATATCTGAAATGCCTATCGACACCTATATCTGAAATGCCTATCGACACCTATATCTGAAATGCCTATCGACACCTATATCTGAAATGCCTATCGACACCTATATCTGAAATGCCTATCGACACCTATATCTGAAATGCCTATCGACACCTATATCTGAAATGCCTATCGACACCTATATCTGAAATGCCTATCGACACCTATTTTTGAAATGCCTATCGGAAACTACATCTGAAATGCCTATCAGCACCTATATTTGAAATGCCTATCGGCAACCATATCCGGAATGCCTATCGGCACCTATATTTGAAATGCCTATCGGCACCTATATCTGAAATGCCTATCGACACCTATTTTTGAAATGCCAATCGGCAACTATATCTGAAATGCCTATCGGCACCTATATCTGAAATGCCTATCGGCACCTATATCTGAAATGCCTATCGACACCTATATCTGAAATGCCTATCGACACCTATATCTGAAATGCCTATCGACACCTATATCTGAAATGCCTATCGACTCCTATATCTGAAATGCCTATCGACACCTATATCTGAAATGCCTATCGGCACCTATATCTGAAATGCCTATCGACACCTATATCTGAAATGCCTATCGACACCTATATCTGAAATGCCTATCCACACCTATATCTGAAATGCCTATCGACACAAATATCTGAAATGCCTATCGACACCTATTATTGAAATGCCTATCGGAAACTACATCTGAAATGCCTATCAGCACCTATATTTGAAATGCCTATCGGCAGCCATATCTGGAATGCCTATCGGCACCTATATTTGAAATGCCTATCGGCTTCTATATCTGAAATGCCTATCGGCACCTATTTTTAAAATGCCAATCGGCAACTATATCTGAAATGCCTATCGGCACCTATATCTGAAATGCCTATCGACACCTATATCTGAAATGCCTATCGACACCTACATCTGAAATGCCTATCGACACCTATATCTGAAATGCCTATCGACACCTATATCTGAAATGCCTATCGACACCTATATCTGAAATGCCTATCGACACCTATATCTGAAATGCCTATCGACACCTATTTTTGAAATGACTATCTGAAACTACATCTGAAATGCCTATCAGCACCTATATTTGAAATGCCTATCGGCAACCATATCTGGAATGCCTATCGGCACCTATATTTGAAATGCCTATCGGCTTCTATATCTGAAATGCCTATCGGCACCTATTTTTAAAATGCCAATCGGCAACTATATCTGAAATGCCTATCGGCACCTATATCTGAAATGCCTATCGACACCTATATCTGAAATGCCTATCGACACCTATATCTGAAATGCCTATCGACACCTATATCTGAAATGCTTATCGACACCTATATCTGAAATGCCTATCGACATTTATATCTGAAATGCCTATCGACACCTATATCTGAAATGCCTATCGACACCTATATCTGAAATGCCTATCGACACCTATTTTTGAAATGCCTATCGGAAACTACATCTGAAATGCCTATCAGCACCTATATTTGAAATGCCTATCGGCAACCATATCTGGAATGCCTATCGGCACCTATATTTGAAATGCCTATCGGCTTCTATATCTGAAATGCCTATCGGCACCTATTTTTAAAATGCCAATCGGCAACTATATCTGAAATGCCTATTGGCACCTATATCTGAAATGCCTATCGACACCTATATGTGAAATGCCAATCGACACCTATATCTGAAATGCCTATCGACACCTATATCTGAAATGCCTATCGACACCTATATCTGAAATGCCTATCGACACCTATATCTGAAATGCCTATCGACACCTATATCTGAAATGCCTATCGACACCTATATCTGAAATGCCTATCGACACCTATTTTTGAAATGCCTATCGGAAACTTCATCTGAAATGCCTATCAGCACCTATATTTGAAATGCCTATCGGCAACCATATCTGGAATGCCTATCGGCACCTATATTTGAAATGCCTATCGGCTTCTATATCTGAAATGCCTATCGGCACCTATTTTTAAAATGCCAATCGGCAACTATATCTGAAATGCCTATCGGCACCTATATGTGAAATGCCTATCGACACCTATATCTGAAATGCCTATCGACACCTATATCTGAAATGCCTATCGACACCTATATCTGAAATGCCTATCGACACCTATATCTGAAATGCCTATCGACACCTATATCTGAAATGCCTATCGACACCTATATCTGAAATGCCTATCGACACCTATATCTGAAATGCCGATCGACACCTATATCTGAAATGCCTATCGACACCTATTTTTGAAATGCCTATCGGAAACTACATCTGAAATGCCTATCAGCACCTATATTTAAAATGCCTATCGGCAACCATATCTGGAATGCCTATCGGCACCTATATTTGAAATGCCTATCGGCTTCTATATCTGAAATGCCTATCGGCACCTATTTTTAAAATGCCAATCGGCAACTATATCTGAAATGCCTATCGGCACCTATATCTGAAATGCCTATCGACACCTATATCTGAAATGCCTATCGACACCTATATCTGAAATGCCTATCGACACCTATATCTGAAATGCCTATCGGCACCTATTTTTAAAATGCCAATCGGCAACTATATCTGAAATGCCTATCGGCACCTATATCTGAAATGCCTATCGACACCTATATCTGAAATGTCTATCGACACCTATATCTGAAATGCCTATCGACACCTATATCTGAAATGCCTATCGACACCTATATCTGAAATGCCTATCGACACCTATATCTGAAATGCCTATCGACACCTATATCTGAAATGCCTATCGACACCTATTTTTGAAATGCCTATCGGAAACTACATCTGAAATGCCTATCAGCACCTATATTTGAAATGCCTATCGGCAACCATATCTGGAATGCCTATCGGCACCTATATTTGAAATGCCTATCGGCTTCTATATCTGAAATGCCTACCGGCACCTATTTTTTTAATGCCAATCGGCAACTATATCTGAAATGCCTATCGGCACCTATATCTGAAATGCCTATCGACACCTATATCTGAAATGCCTATCGACACCTATATCTGAAATGCCTATCGACACCTATATCTGAAATGCCTATCGACACCTATATCTGAAATGCCTATCGACACCTATATCTGAAATGCCTATCGACACCTATATCTGAAATGCCTATCGACACCTATATCTGAAATGCCTATCGACACCTATATCTGAAATGCCTATCGACACCTATTTTTGAAATGCCTATCGGAACCTACATCTGAAATGCCTATCAGCACCTATATTTGAAATGCCTATCGGCAACCATATCTGGAATGCCTATCGGCACCTATATTTGAAATGCCTATCGGCTTCTATATCTGAAATGCCTATCGGCACCTATTTTTAAAATGCCAATCGGCAAATATATCTGAAATGCCTATCGGCACCTATATCTGAAATGCCTATCGACACCTATATCTGAAATGCCTATCGACACCTATATCTGAAATGCCTATCGACACCTATATCTGAAATGCCTATCGACACCTATATCTGAAATGCCTATCGACACCTATATCTGAAATGCCTATCGACACCTATATCTGAAATGCCTATCGACACCTATATCTGAAATGCCTATCGACACCTATATCTGAAATGCCTATCGACACCTATTTTTGAAATGCCTATCGGAAACTACATCTGAAATGCCTATCAGCATCTATATTTGAAATGCCTATCGGAAACCATATCTGGAATGCCTATCGGCACCTATATTTAAAATGCCTATCGGCTTTTATATCTGAAATGCCTATCGGCACCTATTTTTAAAATGCCAATCGGCAACTATATCTGAAATGCCTATCGGCACCTATATCTGAAATGCCTATCGACACCTATATCTGAAATGCCTATCGACACCTATATCTGAAATGCCTATCGACACCTATATCTGAAATGCCTATCGACACCTATATCTGAAATGCCTATCGACACCTATATCTGAAATGCCTATCGACACCTATATCTGAAATGCCTATCGACACCTATATCTGAAATGCCTATCGACACCTATTTTTGAAATGCCTATCGGAAACTACATCTGAAATGCCTATCAGCACCTATATTTGAAATGCCTATCGGCAACCATATCTGGAATGCCTATCGGCACCTATATTTGAAATGCCTATCGGCTTCTATATCTGAAATGCCTATCGGCACCTATTTTTAAAATGCCAATCGGCAACTATATCTGAAATGCCTATCGGCACCTATATCTGAAATGCCTATCGACACCTATATCTGAAATGCCTATCGACCCCTATATCTGAAATGCCTATCGACACCTATATCTGAAATGCCTATCGACACCTATATCAGAAATGCCTATCGACACCTATATCTGAAATGCCTATCGACACCTATATCTGAAATGCCTATCGACACCTATATCTGAAATGCCTATCGACACCTATTTTTGAAATGCCTATCGGAAACTACATCTGAAATGCCTATCAGCACCTATATTTGAAATGCTAACGGCAACCATATCTGGAATGCCTATCGGCACCTATATTTGAAATGCCTATCGGCTTTTATATCTGAAATGCCTATCGGCACCTATTTTTAAAATGCCAATCGGCAACTATATCTGAAATGCCAATCGGCACCTATATCTGAAATGCCTATCGACACCTATATCTAAAATGCCTATCGACACCTATATCTGAAATGCCTATCGACACCTATATCTGAAATGCCTATCGACACCTATATCTGAAATGCCTATCGACACCTATTTTTGAAATGCCTATCGGAAACTACATCTGAAATGCCTATCAGCACCTATATTTGAAATGCCTATCGGCAACCATATCTGGAATGCCTATCGACACCTATTTTTGAAATGCCTATCGGAAACTACATCTGAAATGCCTATCAGCACCTATATTTGAAATGCCTATCGGCAACCATATCTGGAATGCCTATCGGCACCTAAATTTGAAATGCCTATCGGCTTCTATATCTGAAATGCCTATCGGCACCTATTTTAAAAATGCCAATCGGCAACTATATCTGAAATGCCTATCGGCACCTATATCTGAAATGCCTATCGACACCTATATCTGAAATGAATATCGACACCTATATCTGAAATGCCTATCGACACCTATATCTGAAATGCCTATCGACACATATACCTGAAATGCCTATCGACACCTATATCTGAAATGCCTATCGACACCTATATCTGAAATGCCTATCGACACCTATATCTGAAATGCCTATCGACACCTATTTTTGAAATGCCTATCGGAAACTACATCTGAAATGCCTATCAGCACCTATATTTGAAATGCCTATCGGCAACCATATCTGGAATGCCTATCGGCACCTATATTTGAAATGCCTATCGGCTTCTATATCTGATATGCCTATCGGCACCTATTTTTAAAATGCCAATCGGCAACTATATCTGAAATGCCTATCGGCACCTATATCTGAAACGCCTATCGACACCTATATCTAAAATGCCTATCGACACCTATATCTGAAATGCCTATCGACACCTATATCTGAAATGCCTATCGACACCTATATCTGAAATGCCTATCGACACCTATTTTTGAAATGCCTATCGGAAACTACATCTGAAATGCCTATCAGCACCTATATTTGAAATGCCTATCGGCAACCATATCTGGAATGCCTATCGGCACCTATATTTGAAATGCCTATCGGCTTCTATATCTGAAATGCCTATCGGCACCTATTTTTAAAATGCCAATCGGCAACTATATCTGAAATGCCTATCGGCACCTATATCTGAAATGCCTATCGACACCTATATCTGAAATGCCTATCGACACCTATATCTGAAATGCCTATCGACACCTATATCTGAAATGCCTATCGACACCTATATCTGAAATGCCTATCGACACCTATATCTGAAATGCCTATCGACACCTATATCTGAAATGCCTATGGACACATATATCTGAAATGCCTATCGACACCTATTTTTGAAATGCCTATCGGAAACTACATCTGAAATGCCTATCAGCACCTATATTTGAAATGCCTATCGGCAACCATATCTGGAATGCCTATCGGCACCTATATTTGAAATGCCTATCGGCTTCTATATCTGAAATGCCTATCGGCACCTATTTTTAAAATGCCAATCGGCAACTATATCTGAAATGCCTATCGGCACCTATATCTGAAATGCCTATCGACACCTATATCTGAAATGCCTATCGACCCCTATATCTGAAATGCCTATCGACACCTATATCTGAAATGCCTATCGACACCTATATCTGAAATGCCTATCGACACCTATATCTGAAATGCCTATCGACACCTATATCTGAAATGCCTATCGACACCTATATCTGAAATGCCTATCGACACCTATTTTTGAAATGCCTATCGGAAACTACATCTGAAATGCCTATCAGCACCTATATTTGAAATGCCTATCGGAAACCATATCTGGAATGCCTATCGGCACCTATATTTGAAATGCCTATCGGCTTCTTTATCTGAAATGCCTATCGGCACCTATTTTTAAAATGCCAATCGGCAACTATATCTGAAATGCCTATTGGCACCTATATCTGAAATGCCTATCGACACCTATATCTGAAATGCCTATCGACACCTATATCTGAAATGCCTATCGACACCTATATCTGAAATGCCTATCGACACCTATATCTGAAATGCCTATCGACACCAATATCTGAAATGCCTATCGACACCTATATCTGAAATGCCTATCGACACCTATATCTGAAATGCCTATCGACACCTATATCTGAAATGCCTATCGACACCTATATCTGAAATGCCTATCGACACCTATATCTGAAATGCCTATCGACACCTATTTTTGAAATGCCTATCGGAAACTACATCTGAAATGTCTATCAGCACCTACATTTGAAATGCCTATCGGCAACCATATCTGGAATGCCTATCGGCACCTATATTTGAAATGCCTATCGGCTTCTATATCTGAAATGCCTACCGGCACCTATTTTTTTAATGCCAATCGGCAACTATATCTGAAATGCCTATCGGCAACTATATCTGAAATGCCTATCGACACCTATATCTGAAATGCCTATCGACACCTATATCTGAAATGCCTATCGACACCTATATCTGAAATGCCTATCGACACCTATATCTGAAATGCCTATCGACACCTATTTTTGAAATGCCTATCGGAAACTACATCTGAAATGCCTATCAGCACCTATATTTGAAATGATTATCGGCAACCATATCTGGAATGCCTATCGGCACCTATATTTGAAATGCCTATCGGCTTCTATATCTGAAATGCTTATCGGCACCTATTTTTAAAATGCCAATCGGCAACTATATCTGAAATACCTATCGGCACCTATATCTGAAATACCTATCGACACCTATATCTGAAATGCCTATCGACACCTATATCTGAAATGCCTATCGACACCTATATCTGAAATGCCTATCGACACCTATATCTGAAATGCTTATCGACACCTATATCTGAAATGCCTATCGACACCTATATCTGAAATGCCTATCGACACCTATATCTGAAATGCCTATCGACACCTGTTTTTGAAATGCCTATCGGAAACTACATCTGAAATGCCTATCAGCACCTATATTTGAAATGCCTATCGGCAACCATATCTGGAGTGCCTATCGGCACCTATATTTGAAATGCCTATCGGCTTTTATATCTGAAATGCCTATCGGCACCTATTTTTAAAATGCCAATCGGCAACTAAATCTGAAATGCCTATCGGCACCTATATCTGAAATGCCTATCGACACCTATATCTAAAATGCCTATCGACACCTATATCTGAAATGCCTATCGACACCTATATCTGAAATGCCTATCGACACCTATATCTGAAATGCCTATCGACACCTATTTTTGAAATGCCTATCGGAAACTACATCTGAAATGCCTATCAGCACCTATATTTGAAATGCCTATCGGTAACCATATCTGGAATGCCTATCGACACCTATTTTTGAAATGCCTATCGGAAACTACATCTGAAATGCCTATCAGCACCTATATTTGAAATGCCTATCGGCAACCATATCTGGAATGCCTATCGGCACCTAAATTTGAAATGCCTATCGGCTTCTATATCTGAAATGCCTATCGGCACCTATTTTAAAAATGCCAATCGGCAACTATATCTGAAATGCCTATCGGCACCTATATCTGAAATGCCTATCGACACCTATATCTGAAATTCCTATCGACACCTATATCTGAAATGCCTATCGACACCTATATCTGAAATGCCTATCGACACATATACCTGAAATGCCTATCGACACCTATATCTGAAATGCCTATCGACACCTATATCTGAAATGCCTATCGACACCTGTATCTGAAATGCCTATCGACACCTATTTTTGAAATGCCTATCGGAAACTACATCTGAAATGCCTATCAGCACCTATATTTGAAATGCCTATCGGCAACCATATCTGGAATGCCTATCGGCACCTATATTTGAAATGCCTATCGGCTTCTATATCTGAAATGCCTATCGGCACCTATTTTTAAAATGCCAATCGGCAACTATATCTGAAATGCCTATCGGCACCTATATCTGAAATGCCTATCGACACCTATATCTAAAATGCCTATCGACACCTATATCTGAAATGCCTATCGACACCTATATCTGAAATGCCTATCGACACCTATATCTGAAATGCCTATCGACACCTATTTTTGAAATGCCTATCGGAAACTACATCTGAAATGCCTATCAGCACCTATATTTGAAATGCCTATCGGCAACCATATCTGGAATGCCTATCGGCACCTATATTTGAAATGCCTATCGGTTTCTATATCTGAAATGCCTATCGGCACCTATTTTTAAAATGCCAATCGGCAACTATATCTGAAATGCCTATCGGCACCTATATCTGAAATGCCTATCGACACCTATATCTGAAATGCCTATCGACACCTATATCTGAAATGCCTATCGACACCTATATCTGAAATGCCTATCGACACCT
This sequence comes from Venustoraphidia nigricollis, assembly GCA_034508555.1. Taxonomy (NCBI): domain Eukaryota; kingdom Metazoa; phylum Arthropoda; class Insecta; order Raphidioptera; family Raphidiidae; genus Venustoraphidia; species Venustoraphidia nigricollis. The sequence goes on along the minus strand of JAVRKA010001133.1, from coordinate 8,070 downwards.
ATATCTGAAATGCCTATCGACACCTATATCTGAAATGCCTATCGACACCTATATCTGAAATGCCTATCGACACCTATATCTGAAATGCCTATCGACACCTATTTTTGAAATGCCTATCGGAAACTACATCTGAAATGCCTATCTGCACCTATATTTGAAATGCCTATCGGCAACCATATCTGGAATGCCTATCGGCACCTATATTTGAAATGCCTATCGGCTTCTATATCTGAAATGCCTTTTGGCACCTATTTTTAAAATGCCAATCGGCAACTATATCTGAAATGCCTATCGGCACCTATATCTGAAATGCCTATCGACACCTATATCTGAAATGCCTATCGACCCCTATATCTAAAATGCCTATCGACACCTATATCTGAAATGCCTATCGACACCTATATCTGAAATGCCTATCGACACCTATATCTGAAATGCCTATCGACACCTATATCTGAAATGCCTATCGACACCTATATCTGAAATGCCTATCGACACCTATTTTTGAAATGCCTATCGGAAACTACATCTGAAATGCCTATCAGCACCTATATTTGAAATGCCTATCGGAAACGATATCTGGAATGCCTATCGGCACCTATATTTGAAATGCCTATCGGCTTCTATATCTAAAATGCCTATCGGCACCTATTTTTAAAATGCCAATCGGCAACTATATCTGAAATGCCTATCGGCACCTATATCTGAAATGCCTATCGACACCTATATCTGAAATGCCTATCGACACCTATATCTGAAATGCCTATCGACACCTATATCTGAAATGCCTATCGACACCTATATCTGAAATGCCTATCTTACCAATATCAGAAATGCCTATCGACACCTATATCTGAAATGCCTATCGACACCTATATCTGAAATGCCTATCGACACCTATATCTGAAATGCCTATCGACACCTATTTTTGAAATGCCTATCGGAAACTACATCTGAAATGCCAATCAGCACCTATATTTGAAATGCCTATCGGCAACCATATCTGGAATGCCTATCGGCACCTAAATTTGAAATGCCTATTGGCTTCTATATCTGAAATGCCTATCGGCACCTATTTTAAAAATGCCAATCGGCAACTATATCTGAAATGCCTATCGGCACCTATATCTGAAATGCCTATCGACACCTATATCTGAAATGCCTATCGACACCTATATCTGAAATGCCTATCGACACCTATATCTGAAATGCCTATCGACACTTATATCTGAAATGCCTATCGACAACTATATCTGAAATGCCTATCGACACCTATATCTGAAATGCCTATCGAAACCTATATCTGAAATGCCTATCGACAACTATTTTTGAAATGCCTATCGGAAACTACATCTGAAATGTCTATCAGCACCTATATTTGAAATGCCTATCGGCAACCATATCTGGAATGCCTATCGGCACCTATATTTGAAATGCCTATCGGCTTCTATATCTGAAATGCCTACCGGCACCTATTTTTTTAATGCCAATCGGCAACTATACCTGAATTGCCTATCGGCAACTATATCTGAAATGCCTATCGACACCTATATCTGAAATGCCTATCGACACCTATATCTGAAATGCCTATCGACACCTATATCTGAAATGCCTATCGACACCTATATCTGAAATGCCTATCGACACCTATATCTGAAATGCCTATCGACACCTATATCTGAAATGCCTATCGACACCTATATCTGAAATGCCTATCGACACCTATTTTTGAAATGCCTATCGGAAACTACATCTGAAATGCCTATCAGCACCTATATTTGAAATGCCTATCGGCAACCATATCTGGAATGCCTATCGGCACCTATATTTGAAATGCATATCGGCTTCTATATCTGAAATGCCTATCGGCACCTATTTTTAAAATGCCAATCGGCAAATATATCTGAAATGCCTATCGGCACCTATATCTGAAATGCCTATCGACACCTATATCTGAAATGCCTATCGACACCTATATCTGAAATGCCTATCGACACCTATATCTGAAATGCCTATCGACACCTATATCTGAAATGCCTATCGACACCTATATCTGAAATGCCTATCGACACCTATATCTGAAATGCCTATCGACACCTGTTTTTGAAATGCCTATCGGAAACTACATCTGAAATGCCTATCAGCACCTATATTTGAAATGCCTATCGGCAACCATATCTGGAATGCCTATCGGCACCTATATTTGAAATGCCTATCGGCTTCTATATCTGAAATGCCTATCGGCACCTATTTTTAAAATGCCAATCGGCAACTATATCTGAAATGCCTATCGGCACCTATATCTGAAATGCCTATCGACACCTATATCTGAAATGCCTATTGACCCCTATATCTGAAATGCCTATCGACACCTATATCTGAAATGCCTATCGACACCTATATCTGAAATGCCTATCGACACCTATATCTGAAATGCCTATCGACACCTATATCTGAAATGCCTATCGACACCTATATCTGAAATGCCTATCGACACCTATTTTTGAAATGCCTATCGGAAACTACATCTGAAATGCCTATCAGCACCTATATTTGAAATGCCTATCGGCAACCATATCTGGAATGCCTATCGGCACCTATATTTGAAATGCCTATCGGCTTCTATATCTGAAATGCCTATCGGCACCTATTTTTAAAATGCCAATCGGCAACTATATCTGAAATGCCTATCGGCACCTATATCTGAAATGCCTATCGACACCTATATCTGAAATGCCTATCGACACCTATATCTGAAATGCCTATCGACACCTATATCTGAAATGCCTATCGACACCTATATCTGAAATGCCTATCGACACCTATATCTGAAATGCCTATCGACACCTATATCTGAAATGCCTATCGACACCTATATCTGAAATGCCTATCGACACCTATATCTGAAATGCCTATCGACACCTATATCTGAAATGCCTATCGACACCTATATCTGAAATGCCTATCGACACCTATATCTGAAATGCCTATCGACACCTATATCTGAAATGCCTATCGACACCTATTTTTGAAATGCCTATCGGAAACTACATCTGAAATGCCTATCAGCACCTATATTTGAAATGCCTATCGGCGACCATATCTGGAATGCCTATCGGCACCTATATTTGAAATGCCTATCGGCTTCTATATCTGAAATGCCTATCGGCACCTATTTTTAAAATGCCAATCGGCAACTATATCTGAAATGCCTATCGGCACCTATATCTGAAATGCCTATCGACACCTATATCTGAAATGCCTATCGACACCTATATCTGAAATGCCTATCGACACCGATTTTTGAAATGCCTATCGGAAACTACATCTGAAATGCCTATCAGCACCTATATTTGAAATGCCTATCGGCAACCATATCTGGAATGCCTATCGGCACCTATATTTGAAATGCCTATCGATTTCTATATCTAAAATGCCTATCGGCAACTATTTTTAAAATGCCAATCGGCAACTATATCTGAAATGCCTATCGGCACCTATATCTGAAATGCCTATAGGCACCTATATCTGAAATGCCTATCGACACCTATATCTGAAAAGCCTATCGACACCTATATCTGAAATGCCTATCGACACCTATATCTGAAATGCCTATCGACACCTATATCTGAAATGCCTATCGACACCTATATCTGAAATGCCTATCGACACCTATATCTGAAATGCCTATCGACACCTATTTTTGAAATGCCTATCGGAAACTACATCTGAAATGCCTATCAGCACCTATATTTGAAATGATTATCGGCAACCATATCTGGAATGCCTATCGGCACCTATATTTGAAATGCCTATCGGCTTCTATATCTGAAATGCTTATCGGCACCTATTTTTAAAATGCCAATCGGCAACTATATCTGAAATACCTATCGGCACCTATATCTGAAATACCTATCGACACCTATATCTGAAATGCCTATCGACACCTATATCTGAAATGCCTATCGACACCTATATCTGAAATGCCTATCGACACCTATATCTGAAATGCTTATCGACACCTATATCTGAAATGCCTATCGACACCTATATCTGAAATGCCTATCGACACCTATATCTGAAATGCCTATCGACACCTGTTTTTGAAATGCCTATCGGAAACTACATCTGAAATGCCTATCAGCACCTATATTTGAAATGCCTATCGGCAACCATATCTGGAGTGCCTATCGGCACCTATATTTGAAATGCCTATCGGCTTTTATATCTGAAATGCCTATCGGCACCTATTTTTAAAATGCCAATCGGCAACTAAATCTGAAATGCCTATCGGCACCTATATCTGAAATGCCTATCGACACCTATATCTAAAATGCCTATCGACACCTATATCTGAAATGCCTATCGACACCTATATCTGAAATGCCTATCGACACCTATATCTGAAATGCCTATCGACACCTATTTTTGAAATGCCTATCGGAAACTACATCTGAAATGCCTATCAGCACCTATATTTGAAATGCCTATCGGTAACCATATCTGGAATGCCTATCGACACCTATTTTTGAAATGCCTATCGGAAACTACATCTGAAATGCCTATCAGCACCTATATTTGAAATGCCTATCGGCAACCATATCTGGAATGCCTATCGGCACCTAAATTTGAAATGCCTATCGGCTTCTATATCTGAAATGCCTATCGGCACCTATTTTAAAAATGCCAATCGGCAACTATATCTGAAATGCCTATCGGCACCTATATCTGAAATGCCTATCGACACCTATATCTGAAATTCCTATCGACACCTATATCTGAAATGCCTATCGACACCTATATCTGAAATGCCTATCGACACATATACCTGAAATGCCTATCGACACCTATATCTGAAATGCCTATCGACACCTATATCTGAAATGCCTATCGACACCTGTATCTGAAATGCCTATCGACACCTATTTTTGAAATGCCTATCGGAAACTACATCTGAAATGCCTATCAGCACCTATATTTGAAATGCCTATCGGCAACCATATCTGGAATGCCTATCGGCACCTATATTTGAAATGCCTATCGGCTTCTATATCTGAAATGCCTATCGGCACCTATTTTTAAAATGCCAATCGGCAACTATATCTGAAATGCCTATCGGCACCTATATCTGAAATGCCTATCGACACCTATATCTAAAATGCCTATCGACACCTATATCTGAAATGCCTATCGACACCTATATCTGAAATGCCTATCGACACCTATATCTGAAATGCCTATCGACACCTATTTTTGAAATGCCTATCGGAAACTACATCTGAAATGCCTATCAGCACCTATATTTGAAATGCCTATCGGCAACCATATCTGGAATGCCTATCGGCACCTATATTTGAAATGCCTATCGGTTTCTATATCTGAAATGCCTATCGGCACCTATTTTTAAAATGCCAATCGGCAACTATATCTGAAATGCCTATCGGCACCTATATCTGAAATGCCTATCGACACCTATATCTGAAATGCCTATCGACACCTATATCTGAAATGCCTATCGACACCTATATCTGAAATGCCTATCGACACCTATATCTGAAATGCCTATCGACACCTATATCTGAAATGCCTATCGACACCTATATCTGAAATGCCTATCGACACCTATATCTGAAATGCCTATCGACACCTATTTTTGAAATGCCTATCGGAAACTACATCTGAAATGCCTATCTGCACCTATATTTGAAATGCCTATCGGCAACCATATCTGGAATGCCTATCGGCACCTATATTTGAAATGCCTATCGGCTTCTATATCTGAAATGCCTTTTGGCACCTATTTTTAAAATGCCAATCGGCAACTATATCTGAAATGCCTATCGGCACCTATATCTGAAATGCCTATCGACACCTATATCTGAAATGCCTATCGACCCCTATATCTAAAATGCCTATCGACACCTATATCTGAAATGCCTATCGACACCTATATCTGAAATGCCTATCGACACCTATATCTGAAATGCCTATCGACACCTATATCTGAAATGCCTATCGACACCTATATCTGAAATGCCTATCGACACCTATTTTTGAAATGCCTATCGGAAACTACATCTGAAATGCCTATCAGCACCTATATTTGAAATGCCTATCGGAAACGATATCTGGAATGCCTATCGGCACCTATATTTGAAATGCCTATCGGCTTCTATATCTGAAATGCCTATCGGCACCTATTTTTAAAGTGCCAATCGGCAACTATATCTGAAATGCCTATCGGCACCTATATCTGAAATGCCTATCGACACCTATATCTGAAATGCCTATCGACACCTATATCTGAAATGCCTATCGACACCTATATCTGAAATGCCTATCGACACCTATATCTGAAATGCCTATCTTACCAATATCAGAAATGCCTATCGACACCTATATCTGAAATGCCTATCGACACCTATATCTGAAATGCCTATCGACACCTATATCTGAAATGCCTATCGACACCTATTTTTGAAATGCCTATCGGAAACTACATCTGAAATGCCAATCAGCACCTATATTTGAAATGCTTATCGGCAACCATATCTGGAATGCCTATCGGCACCTAAATTTGAAATGCCTATTGGCTTCTATATCTGAAATGCCTATCGGCACCTATTTTAAAAATGCCAATCGGCAACTATATCTGAAATGCCTATCGGCACCTATATCTGAAATGCCTATCGACACCTATATCTGAAATGCCTATCGACACCTATATCTGAAATGCCTATCGACACCTATATCTGAAATGCCTATCGACACTTATATCTGAAATGCCTATCGACAACTATATCTGAAATGCCTATCGACACCTATATCTGAAATGCCTATCGAAACCTATATCTGAAATGCCTATCGACAACTATTTTTGAAATGCCTATCGGAAACTACATCTGAAATGTCTATCAGCACCTATATTTGAAATGCCTATCGGCAACCATATCTGGAATGCCTATCGGCACCTATATTTGAAATGCCTATCGGCTTCTATATCTGAAATGCCTACCGGCACCTATTTTTTTAATGCCAATCGGCAACTATACCTGAATTGCCTATCGGCAACTATATCTGAAATGCCTATCGACACCTATATCTGAAATGCCTATCGACACCTATATCTGAAATGCCTATCGACACCTATATCTGAAATGCCTATCGGCACCTGTTTTTGAAATGCCTATCGGAAACTGCATCTGAAATGCCTATCAGCACATATATTTGAAATGCCTATCGGCAAATATATCTGGAATGCCTATCGGCACCTATATTTGAAATGCCTATTCTCTATCTATATCTGAAATGCCTATCGGCACCTATTTTTAAAATGCCAATCGGCGGCTAAATCTGTAATGCCTATCGGCACCTATATCTGAAATGCCTATCGGCACCTATATCTGAAATGCCTATCGGCACCTATTTTTGAAATGCCTATCGGAAACTACATCTGAAATGCCTATCAGCACCTATATTTGAAATGCCTATCGGCAACCATATCTGGAATGCCTATCGGCACCTATATTTGAAATGCCTATCGGCTTTTATATCTGAAATGCCTATCGGCACCTATTTTTAAAATGCCAATCGGCAACTATATCTGAAATGCCTATCGGCACCTATATCTGAAATGCCTATCGACACCTATATCTGAAATGCCTATCGACACCTATATCTGAAATGCCTATCGACACCTATATCTGAAATGCCTATCGACACCTATATCTGAAATGCCTATCGACACCTATATCTGAAATGCCTATCGACACCTATATCTGAAATGCCTATCGACACCTATATCTGAAATGCCTATCGACACCTATTTTTGAAATGCCTATCGGAAACTACATCTGAAATGCCTATCAGCACCTATATTTGAAATGCCTATCGGCAACCATATCTGGAATGCCTATCGGCACCTATATTTGAAATGCCTATCGGCTTCTATATCTGAAATGCCTATCGGCACCTATTTTAAAAATGCCAATCGGCAACTATATCTGAAATGCCTATCGGCACCTATATCTGAAATGCATATCGACACCTATATCTGAAATGCCTATCGAC
>JAVRKA010001132.1:0-25181 GCA_034508555.1 Venustoraphidia nigricollis | reverse complement strand
AAATGCCTATCGGCACCTATATCTAACATGCCTATCGGCACCTATTTTTGAAATGCCTATCGGAAACTACATCTGAAATGCCTATCAGCACCTATATTTGAAATTCCTATCGGCAACCATGTCTGGGATGCCTATCGGCACCTATATTTGAAATGCCTATCGGCTTCTATATCTGAAATGCCTATCGGCACCTATTTTTAAAATGCCAATCGACAACTATATCTGAAATGCCTATCGGCACCTATATCTGAAAATGCCTATCGGCACCTATTTTTGGAATGCCTATCGGAAACTACATCTGAAATGCCTATCAGCACCAATATTTGAAATGCCTATCGGCAACCATACCTGAAATGCCTATCGACACCAATATTTGAAATACCTATCGGCTTTTATATCTGAAATGCTATCGGCACCTATTTTTAAAATGCCAATCGGCAACTATATCTGAAGTGCCTATCGGCACCTATATTTGAAATGCCTATCGGCACCTATTTTTGAAATGCCTATCGGAAACTTCATCTGAAATGCCTATCAGCACCTATATTTGAAATGCCTATCGGCAACCATATCTGGATTGCCTATCAGCACCTATAATTGAAATGCCTATCGGCTTATATATCTGAAATGCCTGTCGGCACCTATTTTTAAAATGCCAATCGGCAACTATATCTGAAATGCCTATCGGCACCTATATCTGAAATGCCTATCGGCACCTATTTTTGAAATGCCTATCGGAAACTATATCTGAAATGCCTATCAGCACCTATATTTGAAATGCCTATCGGCAACCATATCTGGAATGCCTATCGGCACCTATATTTGCAATGCCTATCGGCTTCAATATCTGAAATGCCTATCGGCACCTATTTTTAAAGTGCCAATCGGCAACTATTTCTGAAATGCCTATCGGCACCTATATCTGAAATGCCTATCGGCACCAATATTAGAAATGCCTATCGGAAACTACATCTGAAATGCCTATCAGCACCTATATTTGAAATACCTATCGGCAACCATATCTTGAATGCCTATCGGCACCTATATTTGAAATGCCTATCGGCTTCTATATCTGAAATGCCTATCGGCACCTATTTTTAAAATGCCAATCGGCAACTATATCTGAAATGCCTATCGGCACCTATATCTGAAATGCCTATCGGCACCAATTTTAGAAATGCCTATCGGAAACTACATCTGAAAGGCCTATCAGCACCTATATTTGAAATGCCTATCGGCAACCATATCTGGAATGCCTATCGGCACCTATATTTGAAATGCCTATCGGCTTCAATATCTGAAATGCCTATCGACACCTATTTTTAAAATGCCAATCGGCAACTATATCTGAAATGCCTATCGGCACCTATATCTGAAATGCCTATCGGCACCAATTTTAGAAATGCCTATCGGAAACTACATCTGAAATGCCTATCAGTACCTATATTTGAAATGCCTATCGGCAACCATATCTGGAATGTCTATCGGCACCTATATTTGAAATGCCTATCGGCTTCTATATCTGAAATGCCTATCGACACCTATTTTTTAAAATGCCAATCGGCAACTATATCTGAAATGCCTATCGGCACCTATATCTAATATGCCTATCGGCATTTATTTTTGAAATGCCTATCGGAAACTACATCTGAAATGCCTATCAGCACCTATATTTGAAATTCCTATCGGCAACCATATCTGGGATGCCTATCGGCACCTATATTTGAAATGCCTATCGGCTTCTATATCTGAAATGCCTATCGGCACCTATTTTTAAAATGATAATCGGCAACTATATCTGAAATGCCTATCGGCACCTATATCTGAAATGCCTATCGGCACCTATTTTTGGAATGCCTATCGGAAACTACATCTGAAATGCCTATCAGCACCAATATTTGAAATGCCTATCGGCAACCATACCTGAAATGCCTATCGACACCAATATTTGAAATACCTATCGGCTTCTATATCTGAAATGCCTATCGGCACCTATTTTTAAAATGCCAATCGGCAACTATATCTGAAGTGCCTATCGGCACCTATATCTAATATGCCTATCGGCATTTATTTTTGAAATGCCTATCGGAAACTACATCTGAAATGCCTATCAGCACCTATATTTGAAATTCCTATCGGCAACCATATCTGGGATGCCTATCGGCACCTATATTTGAAATGCCTATCGGCTTCTATATCTGAAATGCCTATCGGCACCTATTTTTAAAATGATAATCGGCAACTATATTTGAAATGCCTATCGGCACCTATATCTGAAATGCCTATCGGCACCTATTTTTGGAATGCCTATCGGAAACTACATCTGAAATGCCTATCAGCACCTATATTTGAAATGCCTATCGGCAACCATATCTGGAATGTCTATCGGCACCTATATTTGAAATGCCTATCGGCTTCTATATCTGAAATGCCTATCGACACCTATTTTTAAAATGCCAATCGGCAACTATATCTGAAATGCCTATCGGCACCTATATCTAATATGCCTATCGGCATTTATTTTTGAAATGCCTATCGGAAACTACATCTGAAATGCCTATCAGCACCTATATTTGAAATTCCTATCGGCAACCATATCTGGGATGCCTATCGGCACCTATATTTGAAATGCCTATCGGCTTCTATATCTGAAATGCCTATCGGCACCTATTTTTAAAATGATAATCGGCAACTATATCTGAAATGCCTATCGGCACCTATATTTGAAATGCCTATCGGCACCTATTTTTGAAATGCCTATCGGAAACTTCATCTGAAATGCCTATCAGCACCTATATTTGAAATGCCTATCGGCAACCATATGTGGAATGCCTATCAGCACCTATATTTGAAATGCCTATCGGCTTCTATATCTGAAATGCCTATCGGCACCTATTTTTAAAATGCCAATTGGCAACTATATCTGAAATGCCTATTGGCACCTATATCTGAAATGCCTATCGGCACCTATTTTTGAAATGCCTATCGGAAATTACATCTGAAATGCCTATCAGCACCTATATTTGAAATACCTATCGGCAACCATATCTGGAATGCCTATCGGCACCTCTATTTGAAATGCCTTTCGGCTTCTATATCTAAAATGCCTATCGGCACCTATTTTTAAAATGCCAATCGGCAACTATATCTGAAATGCCTATTGGCACCTATATCTGAAATGCCTATCGGCACCTATTTTTGAAATGCCTATCGGAAACTACATCTGAAATGCCTATCAGCACCTATATTTGAAATACCTATCGGCAACCATATCTGAAATGCCTATCGGCACCTATTTTTGAAATGCCTATCGAAAAATTCATCTGAAATGCCTATCAGCATCTATATTTGAAATGCCTATCGGCAACCACATCAGAAATGCCTATCGGCACCTATATCTGAAATGCCTTTCGGCATTTATATCTGAAATGCCTATCGACACCTATATACGAAATGCCTATCGGCACCTATATTTTAAATGCCTATCGGCAACTATATCTGATATGCCTATCGGCACCTATATCTGAAATGCCTATCGGCACCTATTTTTGAAATGCCAATCGGAAACTACATCTAAAATGCCTATCGGCACCTATTTTTAAAGTGCCAATCGGCAACTAAATCTGAAGTGCCTATCAACACCTATATCTGAAATGCCTATCGGCACCTCTTTCTGAAATGCCTATCGGCACCTATTTTTGAAATGCCTTTCGGAAACTACATCTGAAATGCCTATCTGCTCCTATATTTGAAATGCCTATCGGCAACCATATCTGAAAAGCCTATCGACACCTATATTTGAAATACCTATCGGCTTCTATATCTGAAATGCCTATCGGCACCTGTTTTTAAAATGCCAATCGGCAACTATATCTGAAATGCCTATCGGCACCTATATCTGAAATGCCTATCGGCATCAATTTTTGAAATGCCTATCGGAAACTACATCTAAAATGCCTATCAGCACCTATATTTGAAATGCCTATCGGCAACCATATCCGGAATGCCTATCGGCACCTATATTTGAAATGCCTATCGACTTCTATATCTGAAATGCCTATCGGCACCTATTTTTAAGATGCCAATTGGCAACTATATCTGAAATGCCTATCGGCACCTATATCTAAAATGCCTATCGGCACCTATTTTTGAAATGCCTATCGGAAACTACATCTGAAATGCCTATTAGCACCTATATTTGAAATGCCTATCGGCAACCATATCTGGAATGCCTATCGGCACCTACATTTGAAATGCCTATCGGCTTCTATATCTGAAATGCCTATCGGCACCTATTTTTAAAATGCCAATCGGCAACTATATCTGAAATGCCTATCGGCACCTATATCTGAAATGCCTATCGGCACCTATTTTTGAAATGCCTATCGGAAACTACATCTGAAATGCCTATCAGCACCTATATTTGAAATGCCTATCGGCGACCATATCTAAAATGCCTATCGACACCTATATTCGAAATACCTATCGGCTTCTATATCTGAAATGCCTATCGGCACCTATTTTTACAATGCCAATCGGTAACTATATCTGAAATGCCTATAGGCACTCATATCTGAAATGCCTATCGGCACCAATTTTTGAGATGCCTATCGGAAACTACATCTGAAATGCCTATCAGCACCTATATTTGAAATTCCTATCGGCAACCATATCTGAAATGCCTATCGGCACCTATTTTTGAAATGCCTATCGGAAACTACATCTGAAATGCCTATCAGCACCAATATTTGAAATGCCTATCGGCAACAATACCTGAAATGCCTATCGACACCAATATTTGAAATACCTATCGGCTTCTATATCTGAAATGACTATAGGCACCTATTTTTAAAATGCCAATCGGCAACTATATCTGAAATGCCTATCGGCACCTATATCTGAAATGCTTATCGGCACCAATTTTTGAAATGCCTATCGGAAACTACATCTGAAATGCCTATCAGCACCTATATTTGAAATGCCTATCGGCAACCATATCTGGAATGCCTATCAGCACCTATATTTAAAATGCCTATCGGCTTCTATATCTGAAATGCCTATCGGCACCTATATTTAAAATGCCAATCGGCAACTATATCTGAAATGCCTATCGGCACCTATATCTGAAATGCCTATCGGCACCTATTTTTGAAATGCCTATCGAAAACTACATCTGAAATGCCTATCAGCACCTATATTTGAAATGCCTATCGGCAACTATATCTGATATGCCTATCGGCACCTATATCTGAAATGCCTATCGGCACCTATTTTTGAAATGCCAATCGGAAACTATATCTGAAATGCCTATCGGTACCTATTTTTGAAATGCCTATCGGAAACTACATTTGAAATGCCTATCAGCACTTATATTTGAATAGCCTATCGGCAACCATATCGGGAATGCCTATCGGCACCTATATTTGAAATGCCTATCGGCTTCTATATCTGAAATGCCTATCGGCACCTATTTTTAAAATGCCAATCGGCAACTATATCTGAAATGCCTATCGGCACCTATATCTGAAATGCCTATCGGCACCTATTTTTGAAATGCCTATCGGAAACTAAATCTGAAATGCCTATCAGCACCTATATTTGAAATGCCTATCGGCAACCATATCTGGAATGCCTATCAGCACCTATATCTGAAATGCCTATTGGCACCTATATCTGAAATGCCTATCGGCACCTATTTTTGTAATGCCTATCGTAAAATACATCTGAAATGCCTATCAGCACCTATATTTGAAATACCTGTCGGCAACCATATCTGGAATGCCTATCGGCACCTATATCTGAAATGCCTATCGGCACCTATTTATGAAATGCCTATCGAAAAATACATCTGAAATGCCTATCAGCATCTATATTTGAAATGCCTATCGGCAACCACATCAGAAATGCCTATCGGCACCTATATCTGAAATGCCTTCCGGCATTTATATCTGAAATGCCTATCGACACCTATATACGAAATGCCTATCGGCACCTATATTTTAAATGCCTATCGGCAACTATATCTGATATGCCTATCGGCACCTATATCTGAAATGCCTATCGGCACCTATTTTTGAAATTGCTATCGGAAACTACATCTAAAATGCCTATCGGCACCTATTTTTAAAGTGCCAATCGGCAACTAAATCTGAAGTGCCTATCAACACCTATATCTGAAATGCCTATCGGCACCTCTTTCTGAAATGCCTATCGGCACCTATTTTTGAAATGCCTTTCGGAAACTACATCTGAAATGCCTATCTGCTCCTATATTTGAAATGCCTATCGGCAACCATATCTGAAAAGCCTATCGACACCTATATTTGAAATACCTATCGGCTTCTATATCTGAAATGCCTATCGGCACCTGTTTTTAAAATGCCAATCGGCAACTATATCTGAAATACCTATCGGCACCTATATCTGAAATGTCTATCGGCATCAATTTTTGAAATGCCTATCGGAAACTACATCTAAAATGCCTATCAGCACCTATATTTGAAATGCCTATCGGCAACCATATCTGGAATGCCTATCGGCACCTATATTTGAAAAGCCTTTCGGCTTCTATATCTGAAATGCCTATCGGCACCTATTTTTAAGATGCCAATTGGCAAATATATCTGAAATGCCTATCGGCACCTATATCTAAAATGCCTATCGGCACCTATTTTTGAAATGCCTATCGGAAACTACATCTGAAATGCCTATCAGCACCTATATTTGAAATGCCTATCGGCAACCATATCTGGAATGCCTATCGGCACCTACATTTGAAATGCCTATCGGCTTCTATATCTGAAATGCCTATCGGCACCTATTTTAAAAATGCCAATCGGCAACTATATCTGAAATGCCTATCGGCACCTATATCTGAAATGCCTATCGGCACCTATTTTTGAAATGCCTATCGGAAACTACATCTGAAATGCCTATCAGCACCTATATTTGAAATGCCTATCGGCGACCATATCTAAAATGCCAATCGACACCTATATTTGAAATACCTATCGGCTTCTATATCTGAAATGCCTATCGGCACCTATTTTTAAGATGCCAATTGGCAAATATATCTGAAATGCCTATCGGCACCTATATCTAAAATGCCTATCGGCACCTATTTTTGAAATGCCTATCGGAAACTACATCTGAAATGCCTATCAGCACCTATATTTGAAATGCCTATCGGCAACCATATCTGGAATGCCTATCGGCACCTACATTTGAAATGCCTATCGGCTTCTATATCTGAAATGCCTATCGGCACCTATTTTAAAAATGCCAATCGGCAACTATATCTGAAATGCCTATCGGCACCTATATCTGAAATGCCTATCGGCACCAATTTTTGAGATGCCTATCGGAAACTACATCTGAAATGCCTATCAGCACCTATATTTGAAATTCCTATCGGCAACCATATCTGGGATGCCTATCGGCACCTATATTTGAAATGCCTATCGGCTTCTATATCTGAAATGCCTATCGGCACCTATTTTTAAAATGCTAATCGGCAACTATATCTGAAATGCCTATCGGCACCTATATCTGAAATGCCTATCGGCACCTATTTTTGAAATGCCTATCGAAAACTACATCTGAAATGCCTATCAGCACCTATATTTGAAATGCCTATCGGCAACTATATCTGATATGCCTATCGGCACCTATATTTGAAATGCCTATCGGCTTCTATATCTGAAATGCCTATCGGCACCAATTTTTGAAATGCCTATCGGAAACTACATCTGAAATGCCTATCAGCACCTATATTTGAAATGCCTATCGGCAACCATATCTGGAATGCCTATCAGCACCTATATTTGAAATGCCTATCGGCTTCTATATCTGAAATGCCTATTGGCACCTATATTTAAAATGCCAATCGGCAACTATATCTGAAATGCCTATCGGCACCTATATCTGAAATGCCTATCGGCACCTATTTTTGAAATGCCTATCGAAAACTACATCTGAAATGCCTATCAGCACCTATATTTGAAATGCCTATCGGCAACTATATCTGATATGCCTATCGGCACATATATCTGAAATGCCTATCGGCACCTATTTTTGAAATGCCAATCGGCAACTATATCTGAAATGCCTATCGGTACCTATTTTTGAAATGCCTATCGGAAACTACATCTGAAATGCCTATCAGCACTTATATTTGAATAGCCTATCGGTAACCATATCGGGAATGCCTATCGGCACCTATATTTGAAATGCCTATCGGCTTCTATATCTGAAATGCCTATCGGCACCTATTTTTAAAATGCCAATCGGCAACTATATCTGAAATGCCTATCGGCACCTATATTTGAAATGCCTATCAGCACCTATTTTTGAAATGCTTATCAGAAACTACATCTGAAATGCCTATCATCACCTATATTTGAAATGCCTATCGGCAACCATATCTGGAATGCCTATCAGCACCTATATTTGAAATGCCTATCGGCTTCTATATCTGAAATGCCTATCGGCACCTACTTTTAAAATGCCAATCGGCAACTATATCTGAAATGCCTATCGGCACCTATATCTGAAATGCCTATCGGCACCTATTTTTGAAATGCCTATCGGAAACTACATCTGAAATGCCTATCAGCACCTATATTTGAAATGCCTATCGGCAACCATATCTGGAATGCCTATCGGCACCTATATTTGAAATGCCTATCGGCTTCTATATCTGAAATGCCTATCGACACCTATTTTTAAAATGCCAATCGGCAACTATATCTGAAGTGCCTATCGGCACCTATATCTGAAATGCCTATCGGCACCTATTTTTGAAATGCCTATCGAAAACTACATCTGAAATGCCTATCAGCACCTATATTTGAAATGCCTATCGGCAACCACATCAGAAATGCCTATCGGCACCTATATCTGAAATGCCTTTCGGCATTTATATCTGAAATGCCTATCGACACCTATATACGAAATGCCTATCGGCACCTATATTTTAAATGCCTATCGGCAACTATATCTGATATGCCTATCGGCACCTATATCTGAAATGCCTATCGGCACCTATTTTTAAAATGCCTATCGGAAACTACATCTAAAATGCCTATCGGCACTTATTTTTAAAGTGCCAATCGGCAACTAAATCTGAAATGCCTATCGGCACCTATATCTGAAATGCCTATCGGCACATCTTTCTGAAATGCCTATCGGCACCTATTTTTGAAATGCCTTTCGGAAACTACATCTGAAATGCCTATCTGCTCCTATATTTGAAATGCCTATCGGCAACCATATCTGAAAAGCCTATCGACACCTATATTTGAAATACCTATCGACTTCTATATCTGAAATGCCTATCGGCACCTGTTTTTAAAATGCCAATCGGTAACTATATCTGAAATGCCTATCGGCACCTATATCTGAAATGCCTATCGGCATCAATTTTTGAAATGCCTATCGGAAACTACATCTAAAATACCTATCAGCACCTATATTTGAAATGCCTATCGGCAACCATATCTGGAATGCTTATCGGCACCTATATTTGAAATGCCTATCGGCTTCTATATCTGAAATGCCTATCTGCACCTATTTTTAAAATGCAAATTGGACACTATATCTGAAATGCCTATCGGCACCTATATCTGAAATGCCTATCGGCACCTATTTTTGAAATGCCTATCGGAAACTACATCTGAAATGCCTATCAGCACCTATATTTGAAATGCCTATCGGCAACCATATCTAAAATGCCTATCGGCACCTACATTTGAAATGCCTATCGGCTTCTATATCTGAAATGCCTATCGGCACCTATTTTTAAAATGCCAATCGGCAACTATATCTGAAATGCCTATCGGCACCTATATCTGAAATGCCTATCGGCACCTATTTTTTAAATGCCTATCGGAAACTACATCTGAAATGCCTATCAGCACCTATATTTGAAATGCCTATCGGCGACCATATCTGAAATGCCTATCGACACCTATATTTGAAATACCAATCGGCTTCCATAACTGAAATGCCTATCTGCACCTATTTTTAAAATGCCAATCGGTAACTATATCTGAAATGCTTATCGGCACCTATATCTGAAATGCCTATCGGCACCAATTTTTGAAATGCCTATCGGAAACTACATCTGGAATGCCTATCAGCACCTATATTTGAAATGCCTATCGGCAACCATATCTGGAATGCCTATCGGTACCTATATTTGAAATGCCTATCGGCTTCTATATCTGAAATGCCTATCGACACCTATTTTTAAAATGCCAATCGGCAATTATATCTGAAATGCCTATCGGCACCTATATCTAAAATGCCTATCGGCACCTATTTTTGAAATGCCTATCGGAAACTACATCTGAAATGCCTATCAGCACCTATATTTGAAATTCCTATCGGCAACCATATCTGGGATGCCTATCGGCACCTATATTTAAAATGCCTATCGGCTTCTATATCTGAAATGCCTATCGGCTCCTATTTTTGTAATGCCTATCGGAAACTACATCTGAAATGCCTATCAGCACCTATATTTGAAATACCTGTCGGCAACCATATCTGGAATGCCTATCGGCACCTATATCTGAAATGCCTATCGGCACCTATTTATGAAATGCCTATCGAAAAATACATCTGAAATGCCTATCAGCATCTATATTTGAAATGCCTATCGGCAACCACATCAGAAATGCCTATCGGCACCTATATCTGAAATGCCTTCCGGCATTCATATCTGAAATGCCTATCGACACCTATATACGAAATGCCTATCGGCACCTATATTTTAAATGCCTATCGGCAACTATATCTGATATGCCTATCGGCACCTATATCTGAAATGCCTATCGGCACCTATTTTTGAAATGCCTATCGGAAACTACATCTAAAATGCCTATCGGCACCTATTTTTAAAGTGCCTATCGGCAACTATATCTGATATGCCTATCAACACCTATATCTGAAATGCCTATCGGCACCTCTTTCTGAAATGCCTATCGGCACCTATTTTTGAAATGCCTTTCGGAAACTACATCTGAAATGCCTATCTGCTCCTATATTTGAAATGCCTATCGGCAACCATATCTGAAAAGCCTATCGACACCTATATTTGAAATACCTATCGGCTTCTATATCTGAAATGCCTATCGGCACCTGTTTTTAAAATGCCAATCGGCAACTATATCTGAAATACCTATCGGCACCTATATCTGAAATGTCTATCGGCATCAATTTTTGAAATGCCTATCGGAAACTACATCTAAAATGCCTATCAGCACCTATATTTGAAATGCCTATCGGCAACCATATCTGGAATGCCTATCGGCACCTATATTTGAAAAGCCTTTCGGCTTCTATATCTGAAATGCCTATCGGCACCTATTTTTAAGATGCCAATTGGCAACTATATCTGAAATGCCTATCGGCACCTATATCTAAAATGCCTATCGGCACCTATTTTTGAAATGCCTATCGGAAACTACATCTGAAATGCCTATCAGCACCTATATTTGAAATGCCTATCGGCAACCATATCTGGAATGCCTATCGGCACCTACATTTGAAATGCCTATCGGCTTCTATATCTGAAATGCCTATCGGCACCTATTTTAAAAATGCCAATCGGCAACTATATCTGAAATGCCTATCGGCACCTATATCTGAAATGCCTATCGGCACCTATTTTTGAAATGCCTATTGGAAACTACATCTGAAATGCCTATCAGCACCTATATTTGAAATGCCTATCGGCGACCATATCTAAAATGCCAATCGACACCTATATTTAAAATACCTATCGGCTTCTATATCTAAAATGCCTATCGGCACCTATTTTTAAAATGCCAATCGGTAACTATATCTGAAATGCCTATCGGCACCTATATCTGAAATGCCTATCGGCACCAATTTTTGAGATGCCTATCGGAAACTACATCTGAAATGCCTATCAGCACCTATATTTGAAATTCCTATCGGCAACCATATCTGGGATGCCTATCGGCACCTATATTTGAAATGCCTATCGGCTTCTATATCTGAAATGCCTATCGGCACCTATTTTTAAAATGCTAATCGGCAACTATATCTGAAATGCCTATCGGCACCTATATCTGAAATGTCTATCGGCACCTATTTTTGAAATGCCTATCGAAAACTACATCTGAAATGCCTATCAGCAGCTATATTTGAAATGCCTATCGGCAACTATATCTGATATGCCTATCGGCACCTATATTTGAAATGCCTATCGGCTTCTATATCTGAAATGCCTATCGGCACCAATTTTTGAAATGCCTATCGGAAACTACATCTGAAATGCCTATCAGCACCTATATTTGAAATGCCTATCGGCAACCATATCTGTAATGCCTATCAGCACCTATATTTGAAATGCCTATCGGCTTCTATATCTGAAATGCCTATCGGCACCTATATTTAAAATGCCAATCGGCAACTATATCTGAAATGCCTATCGGCACCTATATCTGAAATGCCTATCGACACCTATTTTTGAAATGCCTATCGAAAACTACATCTGAAATGCCTATCAGCACCTATATTTGAAATGCCTATCGGCAACTATATCTGATATGCCTATCGGCACCTATATCTGAAATGCCTATCGGCACCTATTTTTGAAATGCCAATCGGCAACTATATCTGAAATGCCTATCGGTACCCATTTTTGAAATGCCTATCGGAAACTACATCTGAAATGCCTATCAGCACTTATATTTGAATAGCCTATCGGTAACCATATCGGGAATGCCTATCGGCACCTATATTTGAAATGCCTATCGGCTTCTATATCTGAAATGCCTATCGGCACGTATTTTTAAAATGCCAATCGGCAACTATATCTGAAATGCCTATCGGCACCTATATTTGAAATGCCTATCAGCACCTATTTTTGAAATGCCTATCAGAAACTACATCTGAAATGCCTATCATCACCTATATTTGAAATGCCTATCGGCAACCATATCTGGAATGCCTATCAGCACCTATATTTGAAATGCCTATCGGCTTCTATATCTGAAATGCCTATCGGCACCTACTTTTAAAATGCCAATCGGCAACTATATCTGAAATGCCTATCGGCACCTATATCTGAAAACCTATCGGCACCTATTTTTGAAATGCCTATCGGAAACTACATCTGAAATGCCTATCAGCACATATATTTGAAATGCCTATCGGCAACCATATCTGGAATGCCTATCGGCACCTATATTTGAAATGCCTATCGGCTTCTATATCTGAAATGCCTATCGACACCTATTTTTAAAATGCCAATCGGCAACTATATCTGAAGTGCCTATCGGCACCTATATCTGAAATGCCTATCGGCACCTATTTTTGAAATGCCTATCGAAAACTACATCTGAAATGCCTATCAGCACCTATATTTGAAATGCCTATCGGCAACCACATCAGAAATGCCTATCGGCACCTATATCTGAAATGCCTTTCGGCATTTATATCTGAAATGCCTATCGACACCTATATACGAAATGCCTATCGGCACCTATATTTTAAATGCCTATCGGCAACTATATCTGATATGCCTATCAGCACCTATATTTGAAATGCCTATCGGCGACCATATCTAAAATGCCAATCGACACCTATATTTGAAATACCTATCGGCTTCTATATCTAAAATGCCTATCGGCACCTATTTTTAAAATGCCAATCGGTAACTATATCTGAAATGCCTATCGGCACCTATATCTGAAATGCCTATCGGCACCAATTTTTGAGATGCCTATCGGAAACTACATCTAAAATGCCTATCAGCACCTATATTTGAAATTCCTATCGGCAACCATATCTGGGATGCCTATCGGCACCTATATTTGAAATGCCTATCGGCTTCTATATCTGAAATGCCTATCGGCACCTATTTTTAAAACGCTAATCGGCAACTATATCTGAAATGCCTATCGGCACCTATATCTGAAATGCCTATCGGCACCTATTTTTGAAATGCCTATCGGAAACTACATCTGAAATGCCTATCAGCACCTATATTTGAAATGCCTATCGGCAACCATACCTGAAATGCCTATCGACACCAATATTTGAAATACCTATCGGCTTCTATATCTGAAATGCCTATATGCACCTATTTTTAAAATGCCAATCGGCAACTATATCTGAAATGCCTATCGGCACCTATATCTGAAATGCTTATCGGCACCAATTTTTGAAATGCCTATCGGAAACTACATCTGAAATGCCTATCAGCACCTATATTTGAAATGCCTATCGGCAACCATATCTGGAATGCCTATCAGCACCTATATTTGAAATGCCTATCGGCTTCTATATCTGAAATGCCTATCGGCACCTATATTTAAAATGCCAATCGGCAACTATATCTGAAATGCCTATCGGCACCTATATCTGAAATGCCTATCGGCACCTATTTTTGAAATGCCTATCGAAAACTACATCTGAAATGCCTATCAGCACCTATATTTGAAATGCCTATCGGCAACTATATCTGATATGCCTATCGGCACCTATATCTGAAATGCCTATCGGCACCTATTTTTGAAATGCCAATCGGCAACTATATCTGAAATGCCTATCGGTACCTATTTTTGAAATGCCTATCGGAAACTACATCTGAAATGCCTATCAGCACTTATATTTGAATAGCCTATCGGTAACCATATCGGGAATGCCTATCGGCACCTATATTTGAAATGCCTATCGGCTTCTATATCTGAAATGCCTATCGGCACCTATTTTTAAAATGCCAATCGGCAACTATATCTGAAATGCCTATCGGCACCTATATTTGAAATGCCTATCAGCACCTATTTTTGAAATGCCTATCGGAAACTACATCTGAAATGCCTATCAGCACCTATATTTGAAATGCCTATCGGCAACCATATCTGGAATGCCTATCAGCACCTATATTTGAAATGCCTATCGGCTTCTATATCTGAAATGCCTATCGGCACCTACTTTTAAAATGCCAATCGGCAACTATATCTGAAATGCCTATCGGCACCTATATCTGAAATGCCTATCGGCACCTATTTTTGAAATGCCTATCGGAAACTACATCTGAAATGCCTATCAGCACCTATATTTGAAATGCCTATCGGCAACCATATCTGGAATGCCTATCGGCACCTATATTTGAAATGCCTATCGGCTTCTATATCTGAAATGCCTATCGACACCTATTTTTAAAATGCCAATCGGCAACTATATCTGAAGTGCCTATCGGCACCTATATCTGAAATGCCTATCGGCACCTATTTTTGAAATGCCTATCGAAAACTACATCTGAAATGCCTATCAGCACCTATATTTGAAATGCCTATCGGCAACCACATCAGAAATGCCTATCGGCACCTATATCTGAAATGCCTTTCGGCATTTATATCTGAAATGCCTATCGACACCTATATACGAAATGCCTATCGGCACCTATATTTTAAATGCCTATCGGCAACTATATCTGATATGCCTATCGGCACCTATATCTGAAATGCCTATCGGCACCTATTTTTAAAATGCCTATCGGAAACTACATCTAAAATGCCTATCGGCACCTATTTTTAAAGTGCCAATCGGCAACTAAATCTGAAATGCCTATCGGCACCTATATCTGAAATGCCTATCGGCACATCTTTCTGAAATGCCTATCGGCACCTATTTTTGAAATGCCTTTCGGAAACTACATCTGAAATGCCTATCTGCTCCTATATTTGAAATGCCTATCGGCAACCATATCTGAAAAGCCTATCGACACCTATATTTGAAATACCTATCAGCTTCTATATCTGAAATGCCTATCGGCACCTGTTTTTAAAATGCCAATCGGTAACTATATCTGAAATGCCTATCGGCACCTATATCTGAAATGCCTATCGGCATCAATTTTTGAAATGCCTATCGGAAACTACATCTAAAATACCTATCAGCACCTATATTTGAAATGCCTATCGGCAACCATATCTGGAATGCTTATCGGCACCTATATTTGAAATGCCTATCGGCTTCTATATCTGAAATGCCTATCTGCACCTATTTTTAAAATGCAAATTGGACACTATATCTGAAATGCCTATCGGCACCTATATCTGAAATGCCTATCGGCACCTATTTTTGAAATGCCTATCGGAAACTACATCTGAAATGCCTATCAGCACCTATATTTGAAATGCCTATCGGCAACCATATCTAAAATGCCTATCGGCACCTACATTTGAAATGCCTATCGGCTTCTATATCTGAAATGCCTATCGGTACCTATTTTTGAAATGCCTATCGGAAACTACATCTGAAATGCCTATCTGCTCCTATATTTGAAATGCCTATCGGCAACCATATCTGAAAAGCCTATCGACACCTATATTTGAAATACCTATCGGCTTCTATATCTGAAATGCCTATCGGCACCTGTTTTTAAAATGCCAATCGGTAACTATATCTGAAATGCCTATCGGCACCTATATCTGAAATGCCTATCGGCATCAATTTTTGAAATGCCTATCGGAAACTACATCTAAAATACCTATCAGCACCTATATTTGAAATGCCTATCGGCAACCATATCTGGAATGCTTATCGGCACCTATATTTGAAATGCCTATCGGCTTCTATATCTGAAATGCCTATCTGCACCTATTTTTAAAATGCAAATTGGACACTATATCTGAAATGCCTATCGGCACCTATATCTGAAATGCCTATCGGCACCTATTTTTGAAATGCCTATCGGAAACTACATCTGAAATGCCTATCAGCACCTATATTTGAAATGCCTATCGGCAACCATATCTAAAATGCCTATCGGCACCTACATTTGAAATGCCTATCGGCTTCTATATCTGAAATGCCTATCGGCACCTATTTTTAAAATGCCAATCGGCAACTATATCTGAAATGCCTATCGGCACCTATATCTGAAATGCCTATCGGCACCTATTTTTTAAATGCCTATCGGAAACTACATCTGAAATGCCTATCAGCACCTATATTTGAAATGCCTATCGGCGACCATATCTAAAATGCCTATCGACACCTATATTTGAAATACCAATCGGCTTCCATATCTGAAATGCCTATCTGCACCTATTTTTAAAATGCCAATCGGTAACTATATCTGAAATGCTTATCGGCACCTATATCTGAAATGCCTATCGGCACCAATTTTTGAAATGCCTATCGGAAACTACATCTGGAATGCCTATCAGCACCTATATTTGAAATGCCTATCGGCAACCATATCTGGAATGCCTATCGGCACCTATATTTGAAATGCCTATCGGCTTCTATATCTGAAATGCCTATCGACACCTATTTTTAAAATGCCAATCGGCAATTATATCTGAAATGCCTATCGGCACCTATATCTAAAATGCCTATCGGCACCTATTTTTGAAATGCCTATCGGAAACTACATCTGAAATGCCTATCAGCACCTATATTTGAAATTCCTATCGGCAACCATATCTGGGATGCCTATCGGCACCTATATTTAAAATGCCTATCGGCTTCTATATCTGAAATGCCTATCGGCACCTATTTTTAAAATGCCAATCGGCAACTATATCTGAAATGCCTATCGGCAAGTATATCTGAAATGCCTATCGGCACCTATTTTTGGAATGCCTATCGGAAACTACATCTGAAATGCCTATCAGCACCTATATTTGAAATGCCTATCGGCAACCATATCTGGAATGCCTATCAGCACCTTTATTTGAAATGCCTATCGGCTTCTATATCTGAAATGCCTATCGGCACCTATATTTAAAATGCCAATCGGCAACTATATCTGAAATGCCTATCGGCACCTATATCTGAAATGCCTATCGGCACCTATTTTTGAAATGCCTATCGAAAACTACATCTGAAATGCCTATCAGCACCTATATTTGAAATGCCTATCGGCAACTATATCTGATATGCCATTCGGCACCTATATCTGAAATGCCTATCGGCACCTATTTTTGAAATGCCAATCGGCAACTATATCTGAAATGCCTATCGGTACCTATTTTTGAAATGCCTATCAGAAACTACATCTGAAATGCCTATCAGCACTTATATTTGAATAGCCTATCGGTAACCATATCGGGAATGCCTATCGGCACCTATATTTGAAATGCCTATCGGCTTCTATATTTGAAATGCCTATCGGCACCTATTTTTAAAATGCCAATCGGCAACTATATCTGAAATGCCTATCAGCACCTATATTTGAAATGCCTATCAGCACCTATATTTGAAATGCCTATCGGCAACCATATCTGGAATGCCTATCAGCACCTATATTTGAAATGCCTATCGGCTTCTATATCTGAAATGCCTATCGGCACCTACTTTTAAAATGCGAATCGGCAACTATATCTGAAATGCCTATCGGCAACTATATCTGAAATGCCTATCGGCACCTATTTTTGAAATGCCTATCGGAAACTACATCTGAAATGCCTATCATCACCTATATTTGAAATGCCTATCGGCAACCATATCTGGAATGCCTATCGGCACCTATATTTGAAATGCCTATCGGCTTCTATATCTGAAATGCCTATCGACACCTATTTTTAAAATGCCAATCGGCAACTATATCTGAAGTGCCTATCGGCACCTATATCTGAAATGCCTATCGGCACCTAGTTTTGAAATGCCTATCGAAAACTACATCTGAAATGCCTATCAGCACCTATATTTGAAATGCCTATCGGCAACCACATCAGAAATGCCTATCGGCACCTATATCTGAAATGCCTTTCGGCATTTATATCTGAAATGCCTAACGACACCTATATACGAAATGCCTATCGGCACCTATATTTTAAATGCCTATCGGCAACTATATCTGATATGCCTATCGGCACCTATATCTGAAATGCCTATCGGCACCTATTTTTAAAATGCCTATCGGAAACTACATCTAAAATGCCTATCGGCACCTATTTTTAAAGTGCCAATCGGCAACTAAATCTGAAATGCCTATCGGCACCTATATCTGAAATGCCTATCGGCACATCTTTCTGAAATGCCTATCGGCACCTATTTTTGAAATGCTTTTCGGAAACTACATCTGAAATGCCTATCTGCTCCTATATTTGAAATGCCTATCGGCAACCATATCTGAAAAGCCTATCGACACCTATATTTGAAATACCTATCAGCTTCTATATCTGAAATGCCTATCGGCACCTGTTTTTAAAATGCCAATCGGTAACTATATCTGAAATGCCTATCGGCACCTATATCTGAAATGCCTATCGGCATCAATTTTTGAAATGCCTATCGGAAACTACATCTAAAATACCTATCAGCACCTATATTTGAAATGCCTATCGGCAACCATATCTGGAATGCTTATCGGCACCTATATTTGAAATGCCTATCGGCTTCTATATCTGAAATGCCTATCTGCACCTATTTTTAAAATGCAAATTGGACACTATATCTGAAATGACTATCGGCACCTATATCTGAAATGCCTATCGGCACCTATTTTTGAAATGCCTATCGGAAACTACATCTGAAATGCCTATCAGCACCTATATTTGAAATGCCTATCGGCAACCATATCTAAAATGCCTATCGGCACCTACATTTGAAATGCCTATCGGCTTCTATATCTGAAATGCCTATCGGCACCTATTTTTAAAATGCCAATCGGCAACTATATCTGAAATGCCTATCGGCACCTATATCTGAAATGCCTATCGGCACCTATTTTTTAAATGCCTATCGGAAACTACATCTGAAATGCCTATCAGCACCTATATTTGAAATGCCTATCGGCGACCATATCTGAAATGCCTATCGACACCTATATTTGAAATACCAATCGGCTTTCATATCTGAAATGATTATCGGCACCTATTTTTAAAATGCCAATCGGTAACTATATCTGAAATGCCTATCGGCACCAATTTTTGAAATGCCTATCGGAAACTACATCTGGAATGCCTATCAGCACCTATATTTGAAATGCCTATCGGCAACCATATCTGGAATGCCTATCGGCACCTATATTTGAAATGCCTATCGGCTTCTATATCTGAAATGCCTGACACCTATTTTTAAAATGCCAATCGGCAACTATATCTGAAATGCCTATCGGCACCTATATCTGAAATGCCTATCGGCACCTATTTTTGAAATGCCTATCGGAAACTACATCTGAAATGCCTATCAGCACCTATATTTGAAATTCCTATCGGCAACCATATCTGGGATGCCTATCGGCACCTATATTTAAAATGCCTATCGGCTTCTATATCTGAAATGCCTATCGGCACCTATTTTTAAAATGCCAATCGGCAACTATATCTGAAATGCCTATCGGCAAGTATATCTGAAATGCCTATCGGCACCTATTTTTGGAATGCCTATCGGAAACTACATCTGAAATGCCTATCAGCACCTATATTTGAAATGCCTATCGGCAACCATATCTGGAATGCCTATCAGCACCTATATTTGAAATGCCTATCGGCTTCTATATCTGAAATGCCTATCGGCACCTATATTTAAAATGCCAATCGGCAACTATATCTGAAATGCCTATCGGCACCTATATCTGAAATGCCTATCGGCACCTATTTTTGAAATGCCTATCGAAAACTACATCTGAAATGCCTATCAGCACCTATATTTGAAATGCCTATCGGCAACTATATCTGATATGCCTATCGGCACCTATATCTGAAATGCCTATCGGCACCTATTTTTGAAATGCCAATCGGCAACTATATCTGAACTGCCTATCGGTACCTATTTTTGAAATGCCTATCGGAAACTACATCTGAAATGCCTATCAGCACTTATATTTGAATAGCCTATCGGTAACCATATCGGGAATGCCTATCGGCACCTATATTTGAAATGCCTATCGGCTTCTATATCTGAAATGCCTATCGGCACCTATTTTTAAAATGCCAATCGGCAACTATATCTGAAATGCCTATCGGCACCTATATTTGAAATGCCTATCAGCACCTATTTTCTAAATGCCTATCGGAAACTACATCTGAAATGCCTATCAGCACCTATATTTGAAATGCCTATCGGCAACCATATCTGGAATGCCTATCAGCACCTATATTTGAAATGCCTATCGGCTTCTATATCTGAAATGCCTATCGGCACCTACTTTAAAATGCCAATCGGCAACTATATCTGAAATGCCTATCGGCACCTATATCTGAAATGCCTATCGGCACCTATTTTTGAAATGCCTATCGGAAACTACATCTGAAATGCCTATCAGCACCTATATTTGAAATGCCTATCGGCAACCATATCTGAAATGCCTATCGGCACCTATATTTGAAATGCCTATCGGCTTCTATATCTGAAATGTCTATCGACACTTATTTTTAAAATGCCAATCGGCAACTATATCTGAAGTGCCTATCGGCACCTATATCTGAAATGCCTATCGGCACCTATTTTTGAAATGCCTATCGAAAACTACATCTGAAATGCCTATCAGCACCTATATTTGAAATGCCTATCGGCAACCACATCAAAAATGCCTATCGGCACCTATATCTGAAATGCCTTTCGGCATTTATATCTGAAATGCCTATCGACACCTATATACGAAATGCCTAACGGCACCTATATTTTAAATGCCTATCGGCAACTATATCTGATATGCCTATCGGCACCTATATCTGAAATGCCTATCGGCACCTATTTTTAAAATGCCTATCGGAAACTACATCTAAAATGCCTATCGGCCCCTATTTTTAAAGTGCCAATCGGCAACTAAATCTGAAATGCCTATCGGCACCTATATCTGAAATGCCTATCGGCACATCTTTCTGAAATGCCTATCGGCACCTATTTTTGAAATGCCTTTCGGAAACTACATCTGAAATGCCTATCTGCTCCTATATTTGAAATGCCTATCGGCAACCATATCTGAAAAGCCTATCGACACCTATATTTGAAATACCTATCGGCTTCTATATCTGAAATGCCTATCGGCACCTGTTTTTAAAATGCCAATCGGCAACTATATCTGAAATGCCTATCGGCACCTATATCTGAAATGCCTATCGGCATCAATTTTTGAAATGCCTATCGGAAACTACATCTAAAATACCTATCAGCACCTATATTTGAAATGCCTATCGGCAACCATATCTGGAATGCTTATCGGCACCTATATTTGAAATGCCTATCGGCTTCTATATCTGAAATGCCTATCTGCACCTATTTTTAAAATGCCAATTGGACACTATATCTGAAATGCCTATCGGCACCTATATCTAAAATGCCTATCGGCACCTATTTTTGAAATGCCTATCGGAAACTACATCTGAAATGCCTATCAGCACCTATATTTGAAATGCCTATCGGCAACCATATCTAAAATGCCTATCGGCACCTACATTTGAAATGCCTATCGGCTTCTATATCTGAAATGCCTATCGGCACCTATTTTTAAAATGCCAATCGGCAACTTTTCTGAAATGCCTATCGGCACCTATATCTGAAATGCCTATCGGCACCTATTTTTTAAATGCCTATCGGAAACTACATCTGAAATGCCTATCAGCACCTATATTTGAAATGCCTATCGGCGACCATATCTAAAATGCCTATCGACACCTATATTTGAAATACCTATCGGCTTCCATATCTGAAATGCCTATCGGCACCTATTTTTAAAATGCCAATCGGTAACTATATCTGAAATGCTTATCGGCACCTATATCTGAAATGCCTATCGGCACCAATTTTTGAAATGCCTACCGGAAACTACATCTGGAATGCCTATCAGCACCTATATTTGAAATGCCTATCGGCAACCATATCTGGAATGCCTATCGGCACCTATATTTGAAATGCCTATCGGCTTCTATATCTGAAATGCCTATCGACACC
Source organism: Venustoraphidia nigricollis (assembly GCA_034508555.1). Lineage (NCBI taxonomy): Eukaryota > Metazoa > Arthropoda > Insecta > Raphidioptera > Raphidiidae > Venustoraphidia > Venustoraphidia nigricollis. The sequence continues at coordinate 2,294 of JAVRKA010001132.1, read as the reverse complement.
TATTTTTAAAATGCCAATCGGCAAATATATCTGAAATGCCTATCGGCACCTATATCTAAAATGCCTATCGGCACCTATTTGTGAAATGCCTATCGGAAACTACATCTGAAATGCCTATCAGCACCTATATTTGAAATTCCTATCGGCAACCATATCTGGGATGCCTATCGGCACCTATATTTAAAATGCCTATCGGCTTCTATATCTGAAATGCCTATCGGCACCTATTTTTAAAATGCCAATCGGCAACTATATCTGAAATGCCTATCGGCACCTATATCTTAAATGCCTATCGGCACCTATTTTTGGAATGCCTATCGGAAACTACATCTGAAATGCCTATCAGCACCTATATTTGAAATGCCTATCGGCAACCATATCTGGACTGCCTATCAGCACCTATATTTGAAATGCCTATCGGCTTCTATATCTGAAATGCCTATCGGCACCTATATTTAAAATGCCAATCGGCAACTATATCTGAAATGCCTATCGGCACCTATATCTGAAATGCCTATCGGCACCTATTTTTGAAATGCCTATCGAAAACTACATCTGAAATGCCTATCAGCACCTATATTTGAAATGCCTATCGGCAACTATATCTGATATGCCTATCGGCACCTATATCTGAAATGCCTATCGGCACCTATTTTTGAAATGCCAATCGTCAACTATATCTGAAATGCCTATCGGTACCTATTTTTGAAATGCCTATCGGAAACTACATCTGAAATGCCTATCAGCACTTATATTTGAATAGCCTATCGGTAACCATATCGGTAATGCCCATCGGCACCTATATTTGAAATGCCTATCGGCTTCTATATCTGAAATGCCTATCGGCACCTATTTTTAAAATGCCAATCGGCAACTATATCTGAAATGCCTATCGGCACCTATATTTGAAATGCCTATCAGCACCTATTTTTGAAATGCCTATCGGAAACTACATCTGAAATGCCTATCAGCACCTATATTTGAAATGCCTATCGGCAACCATATCTGGAATGCCTATCAGCACCTATATTTGAAATGCCTATCGGCTTCTATATCTGAAATGCCTATCGGCACCTACTTTTAAAATGCCAATCGGCAACTATATCTGAAATGCCTATCGGCACCTATATCTGAAATGCCTATCGGCACCTATTTTTGAAATGCCTATCGGAAACTACATCTGAAATGCCTATCAGCACCTATATTTGAAATGCCTATCGGCAACCATATCTGAAATGCCTATCGGCACCTATATTTGAAATGCCTATCGGCTTCTATATCTGAAATGTCTATCGACACTTATTTTTAAAATGCCAATCGGCAACTATATCTGAAGTGCCTATCGGCACCTATATCTGAAATGCCTATCGGCACCTATTTTTGAAATGCCTATCGAAAACTACATCTGAAATGCCTATCAGCACCTATATTTGAAATGCCTATCGGCAACCACATCAGAAATGCCTATCGGCACCTATATCTGAAATGCCTTTCGGCATTTATATCTGAAATGCCTATCGACACCTATATACGAAATGCCTAACGGCACCTATATTTTAAATGCCTATCGGCAACTATATCTGATATGCCTATCGGCACCTATATCTGAAATGCCTATCGGCACCTATTTTTAAAATGCCTATCGGAAACTACATCTAAAATGCCTATCGGCACCTATTTTTAGAGTGCCAATCGGCAACTAAATCTGAAATGCCTATCGGCACCTATATCTGAAATGCCTATCGGCACATCTTTCTGAAATGCCTATCGGCACCTATTTTTGAAATGCCTTCCGGAAACTACATCTGAAATGCCTATCTGCTCCTATATTTGAAATGCCTATCGGCAACCATATCTGAAAAGCCTATCGACACCTATATTTGAAATACCTATCGGCTTCTATATCTGAAATGCCTATCGGCACCTGTTTTTAAAATGCCAATCGGCAACTATATCTGAAATGCCTATCGGCACCTATATCTGAAAAGCCTATCGGCATCAATTTTTGAAATGCCTATCGGAAACTACATCTAAAATACCTATCAGCACCTATATTTGAAATGCCTATCGGCAACCATATCTGGAATGCTTATCGGCACCTATATTTGAAATGCCTATCGGCTTCTATATCTGAAATGCCTATCTGCACCTATTTTTAAAATGCCAATTGGACACTATATCTGAAATGCCAATCGGCACCTATATCTGAAATGCCTATCGGCACCTATTTTTGAAATGCCTATCGGAAACTACATCTGAAATGCCTATCAGCACCTATATTTGAAATGCCTATC
>JAVRKA010001131.1:0-25243 GCA_034508555.1 Venustoraphidia nigricollis | reverse complement strand
AGGTATAGGTGCCGATAGGCATTTCTGATGTGGTTGCTGATAGGCATTTCAAATATAGGTGCTGATAGGCATTCCAGATGTAGTTTCCGATAGGCATTTTTTGAAATTGGTGCCGATAGGCATTTCAGATATAGGTGCCGATAGGCATTTCAGTTATATTTACCGATTGGCATTTTAAAAATAGGTGCCGATAGGCATTTCAAATATAGAAGCCGATAGTTATTTCAAATATAGGTGTCGATAGACATTTCAGATATGGTTGCCGATAGGCATTTCAAATATAGGTGCTGATAAGAATTTCAGATGTAGTTTCCGATAGGCATTTCAAAAATAGGTGCCGATAGGCATTTCAGATATAGGTGCCGATAGGCATTTCAGATATAGTTGCCGATTGGCATTTTAAAAATAGGTGCCAATAGGCATTTCAGATATAGAAGCCAATAGGCATTTCAAATATAGGTGCCGATAGGCATCCCAGATATGGTTGCCGATAGGCATTTCAAATATAGGTGCTGATAGGCATTTCAGATGTAGTTTCCGATAGGCATTTCAAAAATAGGTGCCGATAGGCATTTCAGATATAGTTGCCGATAGGCATTTCAGATATAGTTGCCAATTGGCATTTTAAAAATAAGTGCCGATAAGCATTTCAGATATAGAAGCCGATAGGCATTTCTAATATAGGTGCCGATAGGCATTCCAGATATGGTTGCCTACAGGCATTTCAAATATAGGTGCTGATAGGCATTTTAGATGTAGTTTCCGATAGGCATTTCAAAAATTGATGCCGATAGGCATTTCAGATATAGGTGCCGATAGGCATTTCAGATATAGTTGCCGATTGGCATTTTAAAAATAGGTGCCGATAGGCATTTCAGATATAGAAGCCGATAGGTATTTCAAATATAGGTGTCGATAGGCATTTCAGATATGGTTGCCGATAGGCATTTCAAATATAGGTGCTGATAGGCATTTCAGATGTAGTTTCCGATAGGCATTTCAAAAATAGGTGCCGATAGGCATTTCAGATATAGGTGCCGATAGGCATTTCAGACATAGTTGCCGATTGGCATTTTAAAAATAGGTGTCGATAGGCATTTCAGATATAAATGCCGCAAGGCATTTTAAAAATAGGTGCCGATAGGCATTTCTGATGTGGTTGCTGATAGGCATTTCAAATATAGGTGCTGATAGGCATTCCAGATGTAGTTTCCGATAGGCATTTTTGAAATTGGTGCCGATAGGCATTTCAGATATAGGTGCCGATAGGCATTTCAGTTATATTTACCGATTGGCATTTTAAAAATAGGTGCCGATAGGCATTTCAGATATAGAAGCCGATAGTTATTTCAAATATAGGTGTCGATAGACATTTCAGATATGGTTGCCGATAGGCATTTCAAATATAGGTGCTGATAAGAATATCAGATGTAGTTTCCGATAGGCATTTCAAAAATAGGTGCCGATAGGCATTTCAGATATAGGTGCCGATAGGCATTTCAGATATAGTTGATGATTGGCATTTAAAAAATAGGTGCCAATAGGCATTTCAGATATAGAAGCCAATAGGCATTTCAAATATAGGTGCCGATAGGCATCCCAGATATGGTTGCCGATAGGCATTTCAAATATAGGTGCTGATAGGCATTTCAGATGTAGTTTCCGATAGGCATTTCAAAAATAGGTGCCGATAGGCATTTCAGATATAGTTGCCGATAGGCATTTCAGATATAGTTGCCAATTGGCATTTTAAAAATAAGTGCCGATAGGCATTTCAGATATAGAAGCCGATAGGCATTTAAAATATAGGTGCCAATAGGCATTCCAGATATGGTTGCCGATAGGCATTTCAAATATAAGTGCTGATAGGCATTTCAGATGTAGTTTCCGATAGGCATTTCGAAAATAGGTACCGATAGGCATTTCAGATATAGGTGCCGATAGGCATTGCAGTTATAGTTGCCAATTGGCATTTTTAAAATAGGTGTCGATAGGCATTTCAGATATAGAAGCCGATAGGCATTTCAAATATAGGAGCAGATAGGCATTTCAGATGTAGTTTCCGAAAGGCATTACAAAAATAGGTGCCGATAGGCATTTCAGATATAGGTGCCGATAGGCATTTCAGATATAGTTGCCGATTGGCATTTTAAAAATAGGTGCCGATAGGCATTTCAGATATAGGTGCCGATAGGCATTTCAGATATAGTTGCCGATTGGCATTTTAAAAATAGGTGCCGATAGGCATTTTAGATGTAGTTTCCGATAGGCAATTAAAAAAATAGGTGCCGATAGGCATTTCAGATAGAGAAGCCGACAGGCATTTCAAATATAGGTGCCGATAGGCATTCCAGATATGGTTGCCGATAGGCATTTCAAATATAGGTGCTGATAGGCATTTTTAATGTAGTTTCCGATAGGTATTTCAAAAATTGATGCCGATAGGCATGTCAGATATAGCTGCCGATAGGCATTTCAGATATAGTTGCCGATTGGCATTTTAAAAACAGGTGCCGATAGGTATTTCAGATATAGAGGCCGATAGGTATTTCAAATATAGGTGGCAATAGGCATTTCAGATATGGTTGCCGATAGGCATTTCAAATATAGGTGCTGATAGGCATTTCAGATGTAGTTTCCGATAGGCATTTCAAAAATTGGTGCCGATAGGCATTTCAGATATAGGTGCCGATAGGCATTTCAGATATAGTTGCCGATTGGCATTTTAAAAATAGGTGCCGATAGGCATTTCAGATATAGAAGCCGATAGGTATTTCAAATATAGGTGTCGATAGGCATTTCAGATATGGTTGCCGATAGGCATTTCAAATATAGGTGCTGATAGGCATTTCAGATGTAGTTTCCGATAGGCATTTCAAAAATAGGTGCCGATAGGCATTTCAGATATAGGTGCCGATAGGCATTTCAGATATAGTTGCCGATTGACATTTTAAAAATAGGTGTCGATAGGCATTTCAGATATAAATGCCGAAAGGCATTTCAGGTATAGGTGCCGATAGGCATTTCTGATGTGGTTGCTGATAGGCATTTCAAATATAGGTGCTGATAGGCATTCCAGATGTAGTTTCCGATAGGCATTTTTTGAAATTGGTGCCGATAGGCATTTCAGATATAGGTGCCGATAGGCATTTCAGTTATATTTACCGATTGGCATTTTAAAAATAGGTGCCGATAGGCATTTCAAATATAGAAGCCGATAGTTATTTCAAATATAGGTGTCGATAGACATTTCAGATATGGTTGCCGATAGGCATTTCAAATATAGGTGCTGATAAGAATTTCAGATGTAGTTTCCGATAGGCATTTCAAAAATAGGTGCCGATAGGCATTTCAGATATAGGTGCCGATAGGCATTTCAGATATAGTTGCCGATTGGCATTTTAAAAATAGGTGCCAATAGGCATTTCAGATATAGAAGCCAATAGGCATTTCAAATATAGGTGCCGATAGGCATCCCAGATATGGTTGCCGATAGGCATTTCAAATATAGGTGCTGATAGGCATTTCAGATGTAGTTTCCGATAGGCATTTCAAAAATAGGTGCCGATAGGCATTTCAGATATAGTTGCCGATAGGCATTTCAGATATAGTTGCCAATTGGCATTTTAAAAATAAGTGCCGATAAGCATTTCAGATATAGAAGCCGATAGGCATTTCTAATATAGGTGCCGATAGGCATTCCAGATATGGTTGCCTACAGGCATTTCAAATATAGGTGCTGATAGGCATTTTAGATGTAGTTTCCGATAGGCATTTCAAAAATTGATGCCGATAGGCATTTCAGATATAGGTGCCGATAGGCATTTCAGATATAGTTGCCGATTGGCATTTTAAAAATAGGTGCCGATAGGCATTTCAGATATAGAAGCCGATAGGTATTTCAAATATAGGTGTCGATAGGCATTTCAGATATGGTTGCCGATAGGCATTTCAAATATAGGTGCTGATAGGCATTTCAGATGTAGTTTCCGATAGGCATTTCAAAAATAGGTGCCGATAGGCATTTCAGATATAGGTGCCGATAGGCATTTCAGACATAGTTGCCGATTGGCATTTTAAAAATAGGTGTCGATAGGCATTTCAGATATAAATGCCGCAAGGCATTTTAAAAATAGGTGCCGATAGGCATTTCTGATGTGGTTGCTGATAGGCATTTCAAATATAGGTGCTGATAGGCATTCCAGATGTAGTTTCCGATAGGCATTTTTTGAAATTGGTGCCGATAGGCATTTCAGATATAGGTGCCGATAGGCATTTCAGTTATATTTACCGATTGGCATTTTAAAAATAGGTGCCGATAGGCATTTCAGATATAGAAGCCGATAGTTATTTCAAATATAGGTGTCGATAGACATTTCAGATATGGTTGCCGATAGGCATTTCAAATATAGGTGCTGATAAGAATATCAGATGTAGTTTCCGATAGGCATTTCAAAAATAGGTGCCGATAGGCATTTCAGATATAGGTGCCGATAGGCATTTCAGATATAGTTGATGATTGGCATTTAAAAAATAGGTGCCAATAGGCATTTCAGATATAGAAGCCAATAGGCATTTCAAATATAGGTGCCGATAGGCATCCCAGATATGGTTGCCGATAGGCATTTCAAATATAGGTGCTGATAGGCATTTCAGATGTAGTTTCCGATAGGCATTTCAAAAATAGGTGCCGATAGGCATTTCAGATATAGTTGCCGATAGGCATTTCAGATATAGTTGCCAATTGGCATTTTAAAAATAAGTGCCGATAGGCATTTCAGATATAGAAGCCGATAGGCATTTAAAATATAGGTGCCAATAGGCATTCCAGATATGGTTGCCGATAGGCATTTCAAATATAAGTGCTGATAGGCATTTCAGATGTAGTTTCCGATAGGCATTTCGAAAATAGGTACCGATAGGCATTTCAGATATAGGTGCCGATAGGCATTGCAGTTATAGTTGCCAATTGGCATTTTTAAAATAGGTGTCGATAGGCATTTCAGATATAGAAGCCGATAGGCATTTCAAATATAGGAGCAGATAGGCATTTCAGATGTAGTTTCCGAAAGGCATTACAAAAATAGGTGCCGATAGGCATTTCAGATATAGGTGCCGATAGGCATTTCAGATATAGTTGCCGATTGGCATTTTAAAAATAGGTGCCGATAGGCATTTCAGATATAGAAGCCGATAGGCATTTCAAATATAGGTGCCAATAGGCATTCCAGATATTGTTGCCGATAGGCATTTCAAATATAAGTGCTGATTGGCATTTCAGATGTAGTTTCCGATAGGCATTTCTAAAATAGGTACCGATAGGCATTTCAGATATAGGTGCCGATAGGCATTGCAGTTATAGTTGCCAATTGGCATTTTTAAAATAGGTGTCGATAGGCATTTCAGATATAGAAGCCGATAGGCATTTCAAATATAGGTGCCGATTAGCATTCCAGATATGGTTGCCGATAGGCATTTCAAATATAAGTGCTGATAGGCATTTCAGATGTAGTTTCCGATAGGCATTTCAAAAATAGGTACCGATAGGCATTTCAGATATAGGTGCCGATAGGCATTGCAAATATAGTTGCCAATTGGCATTTTAAAAATAGGTGTCGATAGGCATTTCAGATATAGAAGCCGATAGGCATTTCAAATATATGTGCCGATAGGCATTCCAGATATGGATGCCGATAGGCATTTCAAATATAGGTGCTGATAGGCATTTAAGATATAGTTGCCGATTGGCATTTTAAAAATAGATGCCGATAGGCATTTTAGATGTAGTTTCCAATAGGCTTTTCAAAAATAGGTGCCGATAGGCATTTCAGATATAGGTGCCGATAGGCATATCAGATATAGTCGCCGATAGGCATTTAAAATATAGGTGCCGATAGGCATTTCAAATATAGGTGTCGATAAGCATTTTAGATATAAATGCCGAAAGGAATTTCAGATATAGGTGCCGATAGGAATTTCTGATGTGGTTGCCGTTAGGCATTTCTAATATAGGTGCTGATAGGCATTTCAGATGTAGTTTTCGATAGGCATTTCAAAAATAGGTGCCGATAGGCATTTCAGATATTGGTGCCGATAGGCACTTCAGATATAGTTGCCGATAGGCATTTTAAAAATAGGTGCCGATAGGCATTTCAGATATAGAAGCCGATAGGCATTTCAAATATAGGTGCCGATAGGCATTTCAGATATAGGTGCCGATAGGCATTTCAGATATAGTTGCCGATTGGCATTTTTAAAATAGGTGCCGATAGGCATTTCAGATATAGAAGCCGATAGGCATTTCAAATGTAGGTGCCGATAGGCATTCCAGATATGGTTGCCGAGTGGCATTTCAAATATAAGTGCTGAAAGGCATTTCAGATGTAGTTTCCGATAGGCATTTCAAAAATTGGTGCCGATAGGCATTTCAGATATAGGTGCCGATAGGCATTTCAGATATAGTTGCCGATTGGCATTTTAAAAATAGGTGCCGATAGGCATTTCAAATATAGGTGCTGATAGGCATTTCAGATGTAGTTTCCGATAGGCATTTCAAAAATTGGTGCCGATAGCCATTTCAGATATAGGTGCCGATAGGCATTTCAGATATAGTTGCCGATTGGCATTTCAAAAATAGGTGCCGATAGGCATTTCAGATATAGGTGCCGATAGGCATTACAGATATAGTTGCCGATTGGCATTTTAAAAATAGGTGGCGATAGGCATTTCAGATATAGAAGCCGATAGGCATTTCAAATATAGGTGCCGATAGACATTCCAGATATGGTTGCCGATAGGCATTTCAAATATAGGTGCTGATAGGCATTTCAGATGTAGTTTCCGATAGGCATTTCAAAAATAGGTGCCGTAGGCATTTCAGATATAGAAGCCGATAGGTATTTCAAATATAGGTGCCGATAGGCATTTCAGATATAGAAGCCGATAGGCATTTCAAATATAGGTGCTGATAGGCATTTAAGATGTAGTTTCCGATAGGCATTTCAAAAATTGGTGCCGATAGGCATTTCAGATATAGGTGCCGATAGGCGTTTCAGATATAGGTGCCGATAGGCATTTCAGATATAGTTGCCGATTGGCATTTTAAAAATAGGTGCCGATAGGCATTTCAAATATAGAAGCCGATAGGTATTTCAAATATAGGTGTCGATAGGCATTTCAGATATGGTTGCCGATAGGCATTTTAAATATTGGTGTTGATAGGCATTTCAGATGTAGTTTCCGATAGGCATTTCAAAAATAGGTGCCGATAGGCATTTCAGATATAGTTGCCGATTGGCATTTTTAAATAGGTGCCGATAGGCATTTCAGATATAGAAGCCGATAGGCATTTCAAATATAGGTGCCGATAGGCATTCCAGTATTGGTTGCCGATAGGCATTTCAAATATAGGTGCTGATAGGTATTTCAGATGTAGTTTCCGATAGGCATTTCAAAAATAGGTGCCGATAGGCATTTCAGATATAGGTGCCGATAGGCATTTCAGATATATTTTCCGATTAGCATTTTCAAATAGGTGCCGATAGGCATTTCAGATATAGAAGCCGATAGGTATTTCAAATATAGGTGTTGATAGGCATTTCAGATATGGTTGCCGATAGGCATTTCAAATATAGGTGCTGATAGGCATTTCAGATGTAGTTTCCGATGCGCATTTCAAAAATAGGTGCCGATACGCATTTCAGATATAGGTGCCGATACGCATTTCAGATATAGTTGCCGATTGGCATTTTAAAAATAGGTGCCGATAGGCATTTTAGATGTAGTTTCCGATAGGCAATTAAAAAAATAGGTGCCGATAGGCATTTCAGATAGAGAAGCCGACAGGCATTTCAAATATAGGTGCCGATAGGCATTCCAGATATGGTTGCCGATAGGCATTTCAAATATAGGTGCTGATAGGCATTTTTAATGTAGTTTCCGATAGGCATTTCAAAAATTGATGCCGATAGGCATGTCAGATATAGCTGCCGATAGGCATTTCAGATATAGTTGCCGATTGGCATTTTAAAAACAGGTGCCGATAGGTATTTCAGATATAGAGGCCGATAGGTATTTCAAATATAGGTGGCGATAGGCATTTCAGATATGGTTGCCGATAGGCATTTCAAATATAGGTGCTGATAGGCATTTCAGATGTAGTTTCCGATAGGCATTTCAAAAATTGGTGCCGATAGGCATTTCAGATATAGGTGCCGATAGGCATTTCAGATATAGTTGCCGATTGGCATTTTAAAAATAGGTGCCGATAGGCATTTCAGATATAGAAGCCGATAGGTATTTCAAATATAGGTGTCGATAGGCATTTCAGATATGGTTGCCGATAGGCATTTCAAATATAGGTGCTGATAGGCATTTCAGATGTAGTTTCCGATAGGCATTTCAAAAATAGGTGCCGATAGGCATTTCAGATATAGGTGCCGATAGGCATTTCAGATAGAGTTGCCGATTGGCATTTTAAAAATAGGTGTCGATAGGCATTTCAGATATAAATGCCGAAAGGCATTTCAGGTATAGGTGCCGATAGGCATTTCTGATGTGGTTGCTGATAGGCATTTCAAATATAGGTGCTGATAGGCATTCCAGATGTAGTTTCCGATAGGCATTTTTTGAAATTGGTGCCGATAGGCATTTCAGATATAGGTGCCGATAGGCATTTCAGTTATATTTACCGATTGGCATTTTAAAAATAGGTGCCGATAGGCATTTTAGATATAGAAGCCGATAGTTATTTCAAATATAGGTGTCGATAGACATTTCAGATATGGTTGCCGATAGGCATTTCAAATATAGGTGCTGATAAGAATTTCAGATGTAGTTTCCGATAGGCATTTCAAAAATAGGTGCCGATAGGCATTTCAGATATAGGTGCCGATAGGCATTTCAGATATAGTTGCCGATTGGCATTTTAAAAATAGGTGCCGATAGGCATTTCAGATATAGAAGCCGATAGGTATTTCAAATATAGGTGTCGATAGGCATTTCAGATATGGTTGCCGATAGGCATTTCAAATATAGGTGCTGATAGGCATTTCAGATGTAGTTTCCGATAGGCATTTCAAAAATAGGTGCCGATAGGCATTTCAGATATAGGTGCCGATAGGCATTTCAGATAGAGTTGCCGATTGGCATTTTAAAAATAGGTGTCGATAGGCATTTCAGATATAAATGCCGAAAGGCATTTCAGGTATAGGTGCCGATAGGCATTTCTGATGTGGTTGCTGATAGGCATTTCAAATATAGGTGCTGATAGGCATTCCAGATGTAGTTTCCGATAGGCATTTTTTGAAATTGGTGCCGATAGGCATTTCAGATATAGGTGCCGATAGGCATTTCAGTTATATTTACCGATTGGCATTTTAAAAATAGGTGCCGATAGGCATTTTAGATATAGAAGCCGATAGTTATTTCAAATATAGGTGTCGATAGACATTTCAGATATGGTTGCCGATAGGCATTTCAAATATAGGTGCTGATAAGAATTTCAGATGTAGTTTCCGATAGGCATTTCAAAAATAGGTGCCGATAGGCATTTCAGATATAGGTGCCGATAGGCATTTCAGATATAGTTGCCGATTGGCATTTTAAAAATAGGTGCCAATAGGCATTTTAGATATAGAAGCCAATAGGCATTTCAAATATAGGTGCCGATAGGCATCCCAGATATGGTTGCCGATAGGCATTTCAAATATAGGTGCTGATAGGCATTTCAGATGTAGTTTCCGATAGGCATTTCAAAAATAGGTGCCGATAGGCATTTCAGATATAGTTGCCGATAGGCATTTCAGATATAGTTGCCAATTGGCATTTTAAAAATAAGTGCCGATAAGCATTTCAGATATAGAAGCCGATAGGCATTTCTAATATAGGTGCCGATAGGCATTCCAGATATGGTTGCCTACAGGCATTTCAAATATAGGTGCTGATAGGCATTTTAGATGTAGTTTCCGATAGGCATTTCAAAAATTGATGCCGATAGTCATTTCAGATATAGGTGCCGATAGGCATTTCAGATATAGTTGCCGATTGGCATTTTAAAAACAGGTGCCGATAGGCATTTCAGATATAGAAGCCGATAGGTATTTCAAATATAGGAGCAGATAGGCATTTCAGATGTAGTTTCCGAAAGGCATTACAAAAATAGGTGCCGATAGGCATTTCAGATATAGGTGCCGATAGGCATTTCAGATATAGTTGCCGATTGGCATTTTAAAAATAGGTGCCGATAGGTATTTCAGATATAGAAGCCGATAGGCATTTCAAATATAGCTGCCAATAGGCATTCCAGATATGGTTGCCGATAGGCATTTCAAATATAAGTGCTGATAGGCATTTCAGATGTAGTTTCCGATAGGCATTTCAAAAATAGGTACCGATAGGCATTTCAGATATAGGTGTCGATAGGCATTGCAGTTATAGTTGCCAATTGGCATTTTTAAAATAGGTGTCGATAGGCATTTCAGATATAGAAGCCGATAGGCATTTCAAATATAGGTGCCGATAGGCATTCCAGATATGGTTGCCGATAGGCATTTCAAATATAGGTGCTGATAGGCATTTCAGATGTAGTTTTCGATAGGCATTTCAAAAATAGGTGCCGATAGGCATTTCAGATATTGGTGTCGATAGTCACTTCAGATATAGTTGCCGATAGGCATTTTAAAAATAGGTGCCGATAGGCATTTCAGATATAGAAGCCGAAAGGCATTTCAAATATAGATGCCGATAGGCATTTCAGATATGGTTGCCGATAGGCATTCCAAATATAGGTGCTGATAGGCATTTCAGATGTAGTTTCCGATAGGAATTTCAAAAATAGGTGCCGATAGGCATTTCAGATATAGGTGCCGATAGGCATTTCAGATATGGTTGCCGATAGGCATTTCAAATATTGGTGTTGATAGGCATTTCAGATGTAGTTTCCGATAGGCATTTCAAAAATAGGTGCCGATAGGCATTTCAGATATAGGTGCCGATAGGCATTACAGATATAGTTGCCGATTGGCATTTTAAAAATAGGTGCCGATAAACATTTCAGATATAGAAGTCGATAGGCATTTCAGATATAGAAGCCGATAGCCATTTCAAATATAGGTGCCGATAGGCATTCCAGATATGGTTGCCGATAGGCATTTCAAATATAAGTGCTGATAGGCATTTCAGATGTAGTTTCCGATAGGCATTTCAAAAATAGGTACCGATAGGCATTTCAGATATAGGTGCCGATAGGCATTGCAAATATAGTTGCCAATATTCATTTTAAAAATAGGTGTCGATAGGCATTTCAGATATAGAAGCCGATAGGCATTTCAAATATATGTGCCGATAGGCATTCCAGATATGGATGCCGATAGGCATTTCAAATATAGGTGCTGATAGGCATTTAAGATATAGTTGCCGATTGGCATTTTAAAAATAGATGCCGATAGACATTTTAGATGTAGTTTCCAATAGGCTTTTCAAAAATAGGTGCCGATAGGCATTTCAGATATAGGTGCCGATAGGCATATCAGATATAGTCGCCGATAGGCATTTAAAATATAGGTGCCGATAGGCATTTCAAATATAGGTGTCGTTAAGCATTTTAGATATAAATGCCGAAAGGCATTTCAGATATAGGTGCCGATAGGAATTTCTGATGTGGTTGCCGATAGGCATTTCTAATATAGGTGCTGATAGGCATTTCAGATGTAGTTTTCGATAGGCATTTTAAAAATAGGTGCCGATAGGCATTTCAGATATTGGTGCCGATAGGCACTTCAGATATAGTTGCCGATAGGCATTTTAAAAATAGGTGCCGATAGGCATTTCAGATATAGAAGCCGATAGGCATTTCAAATATAGGTGCCGATAGGCATTTCAGATATAGGTGCCGATAGGCATTTCAGATATAGTTGCCGATTGGCATTTTTAAAATAGGTGCCGATAGGCATTTCAGATATAGAAGCCGATAGGCATTTCAAATGTAGGTGCCGATAGGCATTCCAAATTTGGTTGCCGAGTGGCATTTCAAATATAAGTGCTGAAAGGCATTTCAGATGTAGTTTCCGATAGGCATTTCAAAAATTGGTGCCGATAGGCATTTCAGATATAGGTGCCGATAGGCATTTCAGATATAGTTGCCGATTGGCATTTTAAAAATAGGTGCCGATAGGCATTTCAAATATAGGTGCTGATAGGCATTTCAGATGTAGTTTCCGATAGGCATTTCAAAAATTGGTGCCGATAGGCATTTCAGATATAGGTGCCGATAGGCATTTCAGATATAGTTGCCGATTAGCATTTCAAAAATAGGTGCCGATAGGCATTTCAGATATAGGTGCCGATAGGCATTACAGATATAGTTGCCGATTGGCATTTAAAAAATAGGTGCCGATAGGCATTTCAGATATAGAAGCCGATAGGCATTTCAAATATAGGTGCCGATAGACATTCCAGATATGGTTGCCGATAGGCATTTCAAATATAGGTGCTGATAGGCATTTCAGATGTAGTTTCCGATAGGCATTTCAAAAATAGGTGCCGATAGGCATTTCAGATATAGAAGCCGATAGGCATTTCAAATATAGGTGCCGATAGGCATTCCAGATATAGTTGCCGATAGGCATTTCAAATATAGGTGCTGATAGGCATTTCAGATGTAGTTTCCGATAGGCATTTCAAAAATTGGTGCCGATAGGCACTTCAGATATAGGTGCCGATAGGCATTTCAGATATAGGTGCCGATAGGCATTTCAGATATAGTTGCCGATTGGCATTTTAAAAATAGGTGCCGATAGGTATTTCAAATATAGAAGCCGATAGGTATTTCAAATATAGGTGTCGATAGGCATTTCAGATATGGTTGCCGATAGGCATTTCAAACATTGGTGTTGATAGGCATTTCAGATGTAGTTTCCGATAGGCATTTCAAAAATAGGTGCCGATAGGCATTTCAGATATAGGTGCCGATAGGCATTACAGATATAGTTGCCGATTGGCATTTTAAAAATAGGTGCCGATAGGCATTTCAGATATAGAAGCCGATAGGCATTTCAAATATAGGTGCCGATAGACATTCCAGATATGGTTGCCGATAGGCATTTCAAATATAGGTGCTGATAGGCATTTCAGATGTAGATTCCGATAGGCATTTCAAAAATAGGTGCCGATAGGCATTTTAGATATAGGTGCCGATAGGCATTTCAGATATAGTTGCCGATTGGCATTTTTAAATAGGTGCCGATAGGCATTTCAGATATAGAAGCCGATAGGCATTTCAAATATAGGTACCGATAGGCATTCCAGTATTGGTTGCCGATAGGCATTTCAAATATAGGTGCTGATAGGCATTTCAGATGTAGTTTCCGATAGGCATTTCAAGAATAGGTGCCGATAGGCATTTCAGATATAGGTGACGATAGGCATTTCAGATATAGTTTCCGATTAGCATTTTAAAAATAGGTGCCGATAGGCATTTCAGGTATAGAAGCCGATAGGTATTTCAAATATAGGTGTCGATAGGCATTTCAGATATGGTTGCCGATAGGCATTTCAAATATAGGTGCTGATAGGCATTTCAGATGTAATTTCCGATGCGCATTTCAAAAATAGGTGCCGTTAGGCATTTCAGATATAGGTGCCGATAGGCATTTCAGATATAGTTGCCGATTGGCATTTTAAAAATAGGTGTCGATAGGCATTTCAGATATAAAAGCCGATAGGTATTTCAAATATAGGTGCCGATAAGCATTCCAGATATGGTTGCCGATAGGCATTTCAAATATAGGTGCTGATAGGCATTCCATATGTAGTTTCCGATAGGCAATTCCAAAATTGGTGCCGATAGGCATTTCAGATATAGGTGCCGATAGGCATTTCAGATATAGTTACCGATTGGCATTTTAAAAATAGGTGCCGATAGGCATTTCAGATATAGAAGCCGATAGGTATTCCAAATATAGGTGTCAATAGGCATTTCAGATATGGTTGCCGATAGGCGTTTCAAATATAGGTGCTGATAGGCATTTCAGATGTAGTTTCCGACAGGCATTTCAAAAACTGGTGCCGATAGGCATTTCAGATATAGGTGCCGATAGGCATTTCAGATATAGTTGCCGATTGGCATTTTAAAAATAGGTGCCGATAGGCATTTCAGATATAGAAGCCGATAGGCATTTCAAATATAGGTGCCGATAGGCATTCCAGATATGGTTGCCGATAGGCATTTCAAATATAGGTGCTGATACGCATTTCAGATGTAGCTTCCGATAGGCATTTCAAAAATAGGTGCCGATAGGCATTTCAGATATAGGTGCCGATAGGCATTACAGATATTGTTGCCAATTGGCATTTTGTAAAATAGGTGCCGATAGGCATTTCAGATATAGAAGCCGACAGGCATTTCAAATATAGGTGCCGATAGGCATTCCAGATATGGTTGCCGATAGGCATTTCAAATATAGGTGCTGATAGGCATTTTTAATGTAGTTTCCGATAGGCATTTCAAAAATTGATGCCGATAGGCATGTCAGATATAGGTGCCGATAGGCATTTCAGATATAGTTGCCGATTGGCATTTTAAAAACAGGTGCCGATAGGTATTTCAGATATAGAGGCCGATAGTTATTTCAAATATAGGTGGCGATAGGCATTTCAGATATGGTTGCCGATAGGCACTTCAAATATAGGAGCAGATAGGCATTTCAGATGTAGTTTCCGAAAGGCATTTCAAAAATAGGTGCCGATAGGCATTTCAGATATAGGTGCCGGTAGGCATTTCGGATATAGTTGCCGATTAGGCATTTTAAAAATAGGTGCCGATAGGCATTTCAGATATAGAAGCCGATAGGCATTTCAAATATAGGTGCTGATAGGCATTCCAGATATGGTTGCCGATAGGCATTTCAAATATAAGTGCTGATAGGCATTTCAGATGTAGTTTCCGATAGGCATTTCAAAAATAGGTTTCGATAGGCATTTCAGATATAGGTGCCGATAGGCATTTCAGATATAGTTGCCGATTGGCATTTTGAAAATAGGTGCCGATAGGCATTTCAGATATAGAAGCCGATAGGTATTTCAAATATAGGTGTCGATAGGCATTTCAGATATGGTTGCCGATAGACATTTCAAATATAGGTGCTGATAGGCATTTCAGATGTAGTTTCCGATAGGCAATTAAAAAAATAGGTGCCGATAGGCATTTCAGATATAGGTGCCGATAGGCATTTCAGATATAGTTGCCGATTGGCATTTTAAAAATAGGTGCCGATAGGCATTTCAGATATAGAAGCCGATAGGCATTTCAAATATAGGTGCCGATAGGCATTCCAGATATGGTTGCCGATAGGCATTTCAAATATAGGTGCTGATAGGCATTTTAGATGTAGTTTCCGATAGGCATTTCAAAAATAGGTGCCGATAGGCATTTTAGATATATGTGCCGATAGGCATTTCAGATGTAGTTGCCGATTGGCATTTTAAAAATAGGTGCCGATAGGCATTTCAGATATAGAAGCCGATATGCATTTCAAATATAGGTGCCGATAGGCATTCCAGATATGGTTGCCGATAGGCATTTCAAATATAGGTGCTGATAGGCATTTCAGATGTAATTTCCGATAGGCATTTCAAAAATAGGTGCCGATAGGCATTTCAGATATAGGTGCCGATAGGCATTTCAGATATAGTTGCCGATTGGCATTTTAAAAATAAATGCCGATGGGCATTTCAGATATAGAAGCCGATAGGCATTTCAAATATAGGTGCCGATAGACATTCCAGATATGGTTGCCGATAGGCATTTCAAATATAGGTGCTGATAGGCATTTCAGATGTGTTTCCGATAGGCATTTCAAAAATAGGTGCCGATAGGCATTTCAGATATAGGTGCCGATAGGCATTTCAGATATAGTTGCCGATTGGCATTTTTAAAATAGGTGCCGATAGGCATTTCAGATATAGAAGCCGATAGGCATTTCAAATGTAGGTGCCGATAGGCATTCCAGATATGGTTGCCGAGTGGCATTTCAAATATAAGTGCTGAAAGGCATTTCAGATGTAGTTTCCGATAAGCATTTCAAAAATTGGTGCCGATAAGCATTTCAGATATAGGTGCCGATAGGCATTTCAGATATAGTTGCCGATTGGCATTTTAAAAATAAGTGCCGATAGGCATTTCAAATATAGGTGCTGATAGGCATTTAAGATGTAGTTTCCGATAGGCATTTTAAAAATTGGTGCCGATAGGCATTTCAGATATAGGTGCCGATAGGCATTTCAGATATAGTTGCCGATTGGCATTTCAAAAAAAAGGTGCCGATAGGCATTTCAGATATAGAAGCCGATAGGCATTTCAAATATAGGTGCCGATAGACATTCCAGATATGGTTGCCGATAGGCATTTCAAATATAGGTGCTGATAGGCATTTCAGATGTAGTTTCCGATAGGCATTTCAAAAATAGGTGCCGATAGGCATTTCAGATATAGGTGCCGATAGGCATTACAGATATAGTTGCCGATTGGCATTTTAAAAATAGGTGCCGATAGGCATTTCAGATATAGAAGCCGATAGGCATTTCAAATATATGTGCCGATAGACATTCCAGATATGGTTGCCGATAGGCATTTCAAATATAGGTGCTGATAGGCATTTCAGATGCAGTTTCCGATAGGCATTTCAAAAATAGGTGCCGATAGGCATTTCAGATATAGAAGCCGATAGGCATTTCAAATATAGGTGCCGATAGGCATTCCAGATATAGTTGCCGATAGGCATTTCAAATATAGGTGCTGATAGGCATTTCAGATGTAGTTTCCAATAGGCATTTCAAAAATTGGTGCCGATAGTCATTTCAGATATAGGTGCCGATAGGCATTTCAGATATAGGTGCCGATAGGCATTTCAGATATAGTTGCCGATTGGCATTTTAAAAATAGGTGCCGATAGGCATTTCAAATATAGAAGCCGATAGGTATTTCAAATATAGGTGTCGATAGGCATTTCAGATATGGTTGCCGATAGGCATTTCAAATATTGGTGTTGATAGGCATTTCAGATGTAGTTTCCGATAGGCATTTCAAAAATAGGTGCCGATAGGCATTTCAGATATAGGTGCCGATAGGCATTACAGATACAGTTGCCGATTGGCATTTTAAAAATAGGTGCCGATAGGCATTTCAGATATAGAAGCCGATAGGCATTTCAAATATAGGTGCCGATAGACATTCCAGATATGGTTGCCGATAGGCATTTCAAATATAGGTGCTGATAGGAATTTCAGATGTAGTTTCCGATAGGCATTTAAAAAATAGGTGCCGATAGGCATTTTAGATATAAGTGCCGATAGGCATTTCAGATATAGTTGCCGATTGGCATTTCTAAATAGGTGCCGATAGGCATTTCAGATATAGAAGCCGATAGGCATTTCAAATATAGGTGCCGATAGGCATTCCAGTATTGGTTGCCGATAGGCATTTCAAATATAGGTGCTGATAGGCATTTCAGATGTAGTTTCCGATAGGCATTTCAAAAATAGGTGTTGATAGGCATTTCAGATATAGGTGCCGATAGGCATTTCAGATATAGTTTCCGATTAGCATTTTCAAATAGGTGCCGATAGGCATTTCAGATATAGAAGCCGATAGGTATTTCAAATATAGGTGTCGATAGGCATTTCAGATATGGTTGCCGATAGGCATTTCAAATATAGGTGCTGATAGGCATTTCAGATGTAGTTTCCGATGCGCATTTCAAAAATAGGTGCCGATAGGCATTTCAGATATAGGTGCCGATAGGCATTTCAGATATAGTTGCCGATTGGCATTTTAAAATCAGGTGTCGATAGGCATTTCAGATATAGAAGCCGATAGGCATTTCAAATATAGGTGCCGATAGGCATTCCAGATATGGTTGTTGATAGGCATTTCAAATATAGGTGCTGATAGGCATTCCATATGTAGTTTCCGATAGGCATTTCAAAAATTGGTGTCGATAGGCATTTCAGATATAGGTGCCGATAGGCATTTCAGATATAGTTACCGATTGGCATTTTAAAAATAGGTGCCGATAGGCATTTCAGATATAGGTGCCGGTAGGCATTTCGGATATAGTTGCCGATTGGCATTTTAAAAATATGTGCCGATAGGCATTTCAGATATAGAAGCCGATAGGCATTTCAAATATAGGTGCTGATAGGCATTCCAGATATGGTTGCCGATAGGCATTTCAAATATAAGTGCTGATAGGCATTTCAGATGTAGTTTCCGATAGGCATTTCAAAAATAGGTTTCGATAGGCATTTCAGATATAGGTGCCGATTGGCATTTTGAAAATAGGTGCCGATAGGCATTTCAGATATAGAAGCCGATAGGCATTTCAAATATAGGTGCCGATAGGCATTCCAGATATGGTTGCCGATAGGCATTTCAGATATAGTTGCCGATTGGCATTTTAAAAATAGGTGCCGATAGGCATTTCAGATATAGAAGCCGATAGGTATTTCAAATATAGGTGTCGATAGGCATTTCAGATATGGTTGCCGATAGGCATTTCAAATATAGGTGCTGATAGGCATTTCAGATGTAGTTTCCGATAGGCATTTCAAAAATAGGTTTCGATAGGCATTTCAAATATAGGTGCCGATAAGCATTCAAGATATGGTTGCCGATAGGCATTTCAAATATAGGTGCTGATAGGCATTTCAGATGTAGTTTCCGATGCGCATTTCAAAAATAGGTGCCGATAGGCATTTCAGATATAGGTGCAGATAGGCATTTCAGATATAGTTGCCGATTGGCATTTTAGAAATAGGTGTCGATAGGCATTTCAGATATAGAAGCCGATAGGCATTTCAAATATAGGTGCCGATAGGCATTCCAGATATGGTTGCCGATAGGCATTTCAAATATAGGTGCTGATAGGCATTCCATATGTAGTTTCCGATAGGCATTTCTAAAATTGGTGCCGATAGGCATTTCAGATATAGGTGCCGATAGGCATTTCAGATATATTTACCGATTGGCATTTTAAAAATAGGTGCCGATAGGCATTTCAGATATAGAAGCCGATAGGCATTTCAAATACGGGTGCCGATAGGCATTCCAGATATTGTTGCCGATAGGCATTTCAAATATAGGTGCTGATTGGCATTTCAGATGTAGCTTCCGATAGGCATTTCAAAAATAGGTGCCGATAGGCATTTCAGATATAGGCGCCGATAGGCATTTCAGATATTGTTGCCAATTGGCATTTTGTAAAATAGGTGCCGATAGGCATTTCAGATATAGAAGCCGACAGACATTTCAAATATAGGTGCCGATAGGTTTCCCGGATATGGTTGCCGATAGGCATTTCAAATATAGGTGCTGATAGGCATTTTTAATGTAGTTTCCGATAGGCATTTCAAAAATAGGTGCCGATAGGCATTTCAGATATAGGTGCCGATAGGCATTTCAGATATTGTTGCCAATTGACATTTTGTAAAATAGGTGCCGATAGGCATTTCAGATATAGAAGCCGACAGGCATTTCAAATATAGGTGCCGATAGGCATTCGAGATATGGTTGCCGATAGGCATTTCAAATATAGGTGCTGATAGGCATTTTTAATGTAGTTTCCGATAGGCATTTCAAAAATTGATGCCGATAGGCATGTCAGATATAGGTGCCGATAGGCATTTCAGATATAGTTGCCGATTGGCATTTTAAAAACAGGTGCCGATAGGTATTTCAGATATAGAGGCCGATATGTATTTCAAATATAGGTGGCGATAGGCATTTTAGATATGGTTGCCGATAGGCATTTCAAATATAGGAGCAGATAGGCATTTCAGATGTAGTTTCCGAAAGGCATTTCAAAAATAGGTGCCGATAGGCATTTCAGATATAGGTGCCGGTAGGCATTTCGGATATAGTTGCCGATTGGCATTTTAAAAATAGGTGCCGATAGGCATTTCAGATATGGTTGCCGATAGGCATTTCAAATATAGGTGCTGATAGGCATTTCAGATGTAGTTTCCGATAGGCAATTAAAAAAATAGGTGCCGATAGGCATTTCAGATATAGGTGCCGATAGGCATTTCAGATATAGTTGCCGATTGACATTTTAAAAATAGGTGCCGATAGGCATTTTAGATGTAGTTTCCGATAGGCATTTCAAAAATAGGTGCCGATAGGCATTTCAGATATAGGTGCCGATAGGCATATCAGATATAGTTTCCGATTGGCATTTTAAAAATAGGTGCCGATAGGCATTTCAGATATAGAAGCCGACAGGCATTTCAAATATAGGTGCCGATAGGCATTCCAGATATAATTGCCGATAGGCATTTCAAATATAGGTGCTGATAGGCATTTCAGATGCAGTTTCCGATAGGCATTTCAAAAATAGGTGCCGATAGGCATTTCAGATATATGTGCCGATAGGCATTTCAGATATAGTTGCCGATTGGCATTTTAAAAATAGGTGCCGATAGGCATTTCAGATATAGAAGCCGATATGCATTTCAAATATAGGTGCCGATAGGCATTCCAGATATGGTTGCCGATAGGCATTTCAAATATAGGTGCTGATAGGCATTTCAGATGCAATTTCCGATATGCATTTCAAAAATAGGTGCCGATAGGCATTTCAGATATAGGTGCCGATAGGCATTTCAGATATAGTTGCCGATTGGCATTTTAAAAATAGATGCCGATGGGCATTTCAGATATAGAAGCCGATAGGCATTTCAAATATAGGTGCCGATAGACATTCCAGATATGGTTGCCGATAGGCATTTCAAATATAGGTGCTGATAGGCATTTCAGATGTAATTTCCGATAGGCATTTCAAAAATAGGTGCCGATAGGCATTTCAGATATAGGTGCCGATAGGCATTTCAGATATAGTTGCCGATTGGCATTTTTAAAATAGGTGCCGATAGGCATTTCAGATATAGAAGCCGATAGGCATTTCAAATGTAGGTGCCGATAGGCATTCCAGATATGGTTGCCGAGTGGCATTTCAAATATAAGTGCTGAAAGGCATTTCAGATGTAGTTTCCGATAGGCATTACAAAAATTGGTGCCGATAGGCATTTCAGATATAGGTGCCGATAGGCATTTCAGATATAGTTGCCGATTGGCATTTTAAAAATAGGTGCCGATAGGCATTTCAGATATAGAAGCCGATAGGCATTTCAAATATAGGTGCCGATAGACATTCCAGATATGGTTGCCGATAGGCATTTTAAATATAGGTGCTGATAGGCATTTCAGATGTAGTTTCCGATAGGCATTTCAAAAATAGGTGCCGATAGGCATTTCAGATATAGGTGCCGATAGGCATTAGAGATATAGTTGCCGATTGGAATTTTAAAAATAGGTGCCGATAGGCATTTCAGATATAGAAGCCGATAGGCATTTCAAATATAGGTGCCGATTGACATTCCAGATATGGTTGCCGATAGGCATTTCAAATATAGGTGCTGATAGGCATTTCAGATGCAGTTTCCGATAGGCATTTCAAAAATAGGTGCCGATAGGCATTTCAGATATAGAAGCCGATAGGCATTTCAAATATAGGTGCTGATAGGCATTTAAGATGTAGTTTCCGATAGGCATTTCAAAAATTGGTGCCGACAGGCATTTCAGATATAGGTGCCGATAGGCATTTCAGATATAGGTGCCGATAGGCATTTCAGATATAGTTGCCGATTGGCATTTTAAAAATAGGTGCCGATAGGCATTTCAAATATAGAAGCCGATAGGTATTTCAAATATAGGTGTCGATAGGCATTTCAGATATGGTTGCCGATAGGCATTTCAAATATTGGTGTTGATAGGCATTTAAGATGTAGTTTCCGATAGGCATTTCAAAATAGGTGCCGATAGGCATTTCAGATATAGGTGCCGATAGGCATTACAGATATAGTTGCCGATTGGCATTTTAAAAATAGGTGCCGATAGGCATTTCAGATATAGAAGCCGATAGGCATTTCAAATATAGGTGCCGATAGACATTCCAGATATGGTTGCCGATAGGCATTTCAAATATAGGTGCTGATAGGCATTTCAGATATAGTTTCCGATAGGCATTTCAAAAATAGGTGCCGATAGGCATCTTAGATATAGGTGCCGATAGGCATTTCAGATATAGTTGCCGATTGGCATTTTTAAATAGGTGCGATAGGCATTTCAGATATATAAGCCGATAGGCATTTCAAATATAGGTGCCGATAGGCATTCCAGTATTGTTTGCCGATAGGCATTTCAAATATAAGTGCTGATAGGCATTTCAGATGTAGTTTTCGATAGGCATTTCAAAAAGAGGTGCCGATAGGCATTTCAGATATAGGTGCCGATAGGCATTTCAGATATAGTTTCCGATTAGCATTTTCAAATAGGTGCCGATAGGCATTTCAGATATAGAAGCCGATAGGTATTTCAAATATAGGTGTCGATAGGCATTTCAGATTTGGTTGCCGATAGGCATTTCAAATATAGGTGCTGATAGGCATTTCAGATGTAGTTTCCGATGCGCATTTCAAAAATAGGTGCCGATAGGCATTTCAGATATAGGTGCCGATAGGCATTTCGGATATAGTTGCCGATTGGCATTTTAAAAATAGGTGCCGATAGGCATTTTAGATATAGTTTCCGATAGGCAATTAAAAAAATAGGTGCCGATAGGCATTTCAGATAGAGAAGCCGACAGGCATTTCAAATATAGGTGCCGATAGGCATTCCAGATATGGTTGCCGATAGGCATTTCAAATATAGGTGCTGATAGGCATTTTTAATGTAGTTTCCGATAGGCATTTCAAAAATTGATGCCGATAGGCATGTCAGATATAGGTGCCGATAGGCATTTCAGATATAGTTGCCGATTGGCATTTTAAAAACAGGTGCCGATAGGTATTTCAGATATAGAGGCCGATAGGTATTTCAAATATAGGTGGCGATAGGCATTTCAGATATATTTGCCGATAGGCATTTCAAATATAGGAGCAGATAGGCATTTCAGATGTAGTTTCCGAAAGGCATTTCAAAAATAGGTGCCGATAGGCATTTCAGATATAGGTGCCGGTAGGCATTTCGGATATAGTTGCCGATTGGCATTTTAAAAATAGGTGCCGATAGGCATTTCAGATATAGAAGCCGATAGGCATTTCAAATATAGGTGCTGATAGGCATTCCAGATATGGTTGCCGATAGGCATTTCAATTATAAGTGCTGATAGGCATTTCAGATGTAGTTTCCGATAGGCATTTCAAAAATAGGTTTCGATAGGCATTTCAGATATAGGTGCCGATAGGCATTTCAGATATAGTTGCCGATTGGCATTTTAAAAATAGGTGCCGATAGGCATTTCAAATATAGGTGCTGATAGGCATTTAAGATGTAGTTTCCGATAGGCATTTCAAAAATTGGTGCCGATAGGCATTTCAGATATAGGTGCCGATAGGCATTTCAGATATAGTTGCCGATTAGCATTTCAAAAAAATGTGCCGATAGGCATTTCAGATATAGAAGCCGATAGGCATTTCAAATATAGGTGCCGATAGACATTCCAGATATGGTTGCCGATAGGCATTTTAAATATAGGTGCTGATAGGCATTTCAGATGTAGTTTCCGATAGGCATTTCAAAAATAGGTGCCGATAGGCATTTCAGATATAGGTGCCGATAGGCATTAGAGATATAGTTGCCGATTGGAATTTTAAAAATAGGTGCCGATAGGCATTTCAGATATAGAAGCCGATAGGCATTTCAAATATAGGTGCCGATTGACATTCCAGATATGGTTGCCGATAGGCATTTCAAATATAGGTGCTGATAGGCATTTCAGATGCAGTTTCCGATAGGCATTTCAAAAATAGGTGCCGATAGGCATTTCAGATATAGAAGCCGATAGGCATTTCAAATATAGGTGCTGATAGGCATTTAAGATGTAGTTTCCGATAGGCATTTCAAAAATTGGTGCCGATAGGCATTTCAGATATAGGTGCCGATAGGCATTTCAGATATAGGTGCCGATAGGCATTTCAGATATAGTTGCCGATTGGCATTTTAAAAATAGGTGCCGATAGGCATTTCAAATATAGAAGCCGATAGGTATTTCAAATATAGGTGTCGATAGGCATTTCAGATATGGTTGCCGATAGGCATTTCAAATATTGGTGTTGATAGGCATTTAAGATGTAGTTTCCGATAGGCATTTCAAAATAGGTGCCGATAGGCATTTCAGATAAAGGTGCCGATAGGCATTACAGATATAGTTGCCGATTGGCATTTTAAAAATAGGTGCCGATAGGCATTTCAGATATAGAAGCCGATAGGCATTTCAAATATAGGTGCCGATAGACATTCCAGATATGGTTGCCGATAGGCATTTCAAATATAGGTGCTGATAGGCATTTCAGATATAGTTTCCGATAGGCATTTCAAAAATAGGTGCCGATAGGCATCTTAGATATAGGTGCCGATAGGCATTTCAGATATAGTTGCCGATTGGCATTTTTAAATAGGTGCGATAGGCATTTCAGATATATAAGCCGATAGGCATTTCAAATATAGGTGCCGATAGGCATTCCAGTATTGGTTGCCGATAGCATTTCAAATATAAGTGCTGATAGGCATTTCAGATGTAGTTTCCGATAGGCATTTCAAAAAGAGGTGCCGATAGGCATTTCAGATATAGGTGCCGATAGGCATTTCAGATATAGTTTCCGATTAGCATTTTCAAATAGGTGCCGATAGGCATTTCAGATATAGAAGCCGATAGGTATTTCAAATATAGGTGTCGATAGGCATTTCAGATTTGGTTGCCGATAGGCATTTCAATATAGGTGCTGATAGGCATTTCAGATGTAGTTTCCGATGCGCATTTCAAAAATTGGTCCAGATAGGCATTTCAGATATAAGTGCCGATAGGCATTTCGGATATAGTTGCCGATTGGCATTTTAAAAATAGGTGCCGATAGGCATTTTAGATATAGTTTCCGATAGGCAATTAAAAAAATAGGTGCCGATAGGCATTTCAGATAGAGAAGCCGACAGGCATTTCAAATATAGGTGCCGATAGGCATTCCAGATATGGTTGCCGATAGGCATTTCAAATATAGGTGCTGATAGGCATTTTTAATGTAGTTTCCGATAGGCATTTCAAAAATTGATGCCGATAGGCATGTCAGATATAGGTGCCGATAGGCATTTCAGATATAGTTGCCGATTGGCATTTTAAAAACAGGTGCCGATAGG